>VYZQ01042787.1:0-82289 GCA_013400655.1 Mystacornis crossleyi
AAAAAACTAATGTTTAAAGTAGTATTGAAGAGAGACTGGGGGAGGATTTAGGGAAAAAGTAATTTCAAGATAAGGCAAAATGTTTGTTTAATCTGAAAGGAATATTTTGCTTCTGTTAACAACCTCTTTTAAAAATATTTTGAATTTTGTTTAAGACTGCTTCATTTACAAAAAAAATCCCAAAACATTAATCAGTTAATCTAAAAAATGCTGAAAGAAAACATTTTGTCTCTGAAATACTGTTCTCCAGTACAGATGCAGCCTCGTGGCATCCCTGCCTGTGGCAGGAATGGAATGAGGTGATCCTTGAAGTCCCTTCCGACTCAAACTATTCTCTGATTTTATGAATTTTAACTCCCACAAACCAAAGAAACCCTGACACCCAAGCTGAGGGTACAGAAAGGAAAATACTCAGCAGCTTTTGAGCTGTGCTTAGATTTGTTAACAAGGAGTAGGAGTAGAAGAGCCTGAATCCAGAAAAATCACATGACCTTTGCATTAATCCCTGTTGTTGATCTAATAATTTCTGATTAAAACAATTAAGCCTTTGGGTATGACTTATTTCGTATATTTGATTACTTAGACACCATGCTGTTCACTGTCAGAGAAATTCTCTTTGCTACTAATAGTTCTTCTGGTAGGAATCTGAACAAGCAGAAGCAAATTAATAAATGATGACATGGGAATTCCAACAAAACAGATTGATGACTTGTGGGTATGATTCTGAATAATAACATTTTACAATCTCCTCAAGAGCACAGCTAATAGGCGAGAATTCATTTATGGCATTGTCAGAAACATTTATAAAATGCTTGGAAAATGAATTGTTACTTTTATGAGTCATACTTGTTATTTCATGAGTTTATTGTTATAGTTGCTTTTACGTATGTTCTCAGGTTGTACTCCTTACCATAATGACTACTCTGCACGAGCTGCATAATGGCATTTCTAAAAACAAGGTCTAGTTCCACATCTGTCTTGTTTCAATCTCATTTTCTATTATTAATGCAGCCTAAAATAGATACGGAAAATGACATTAAAAAGGATACCCACATTCCTTCATCAGACTGAAAATATATACGTTTATATATTTCTTAGCACCTAAATCAAACAACTGTGAAATTACCTCTGAATGCACAACTACTCCTGACTGGACTGAAGTTGTACCTGCTGACCCTGAGCCAAGCCCTGCTGTCCCCTGACTCACCACATTTAAAGTGCTTATACCACTTTAAAAGACAAAAGAAGCAAAGCACACAAAAGATGATTTTGGCCACTGTCTTCAAAAAATGAAACACAACAGGCTTTGGCTACTGCACAACTGCATTTGGAAATGAAAAAGTTTTGCGCACGTTCATGTTTTGTGAGCTGGGAAGTTTTCAGGGAGTTCCTTTCATCTGGTCAATGCACGATAATGTTTGTTGGTTCTAATCAAGGCAGTCTGAAATCAAGTCTCAGACACTTGCAGCTATCTGCCCAAGAATACAATACTAACAGGCAATTATTCAATTCCTTGTTGAACAACTGAAAACAACCACTCCGAGAAAAATCACAAATAATTCCTGAGGTGTCTGTAAATATGAAAAAAAAGTGTTTTCAAACAAATTCTTTTATCTGAATTATAGATCACTGTAGCCAACGACACACTTACACAATCCAATTTTTAGTACAATCATCAATTTTCCTATACTGTTCTTTTGGCTTCACAGACTTTCCGAAATATATCCATTGACCTTCACGAGCTAAATAAAAAACACCATCCCGAAAGATTTTGTTTAGAAGAAGCATACAAAAGTCTTTCCCCATTCTATGCATTACTTCACATTATTTAATTTAATTTATTACACTACTGCCTTTCGTTGATATAGAAGAGAAGCACTCAAGGGATATGGACCAGACACTAAGAGTATCTTGCACAGGTTCAGTAACTTATTAACAGAGATTAGAGACACTTCTAGGTTGGAGCAGACACCTAATAATGACAAAGTAATGAGATTACTATTGTCTTCTCATTACTCCTCATCTATGCTAAAGTACTGCAAATCACAAATTACAGACTCCAGCTACTACATAAAACCCTGCTGTCCATAGTATATGCTCTGTGGAACCACTTCATTATTACAAATAACCTATTTAAGAAACAAAAAGCCATTTCTGTACCTCTAGGCTGAGCTCAAGCGTTACATCACTGAAGTTCATGCAAGCCCTTACACAGAAATGCTGTTTTGGCAAGAAAATCTTCAGAGAAACCCTGCAAATCAGGGTTTGACCCATCTGTGACTCACTCCCAAATTGTCCAAGCACCAGCTCAGGCCAGCAGCAGTTTGTTACCTGGGTCAGTGCCCCACAGTCTCACCAGAAAGGATGGCTTTTTAACGTGGGAAGAAAAGGACACCACAAGGCGTTGGAAGGTGAGGCTTTAGTTGGAAAGAGAGGTTCGTTAGCCCCTGCTCCCCACTCACCTCTCTCACGGCCCGGGCTAGCACCATGGACAGTACATGGCAGAAAGAAAATGTGGTGACCAGAAGCTCCTTCTGGGCGAGTGAACAAACAGACTCCACACGGAAAAGGCCTCCTGCGTCTGAGCCATGGAGAGCCCAGCGTTACACAGCCGAGCACGGGTGGCAAAGGACACGGGTTTAGCCCCTGAGGATGGAGGGCAGAAGGTAGGACAGGACAAGAAGCCTGATGGCAAAACTCTTCTGCAGCACAGCCGACACAACAGCACTGACAGAGAAGCTGCTTGCGAAGAGAAGCGAGCTCACTGCAGCAACAGGAGGAGAGCATCACAAAGTCTGGCATTTACATGAAAATGAAGGCGCCTTGCCGGCAGGGATACAGAGGCAACCAAAGTACCCTAATCAACACAACTCCAGGCCCAAATGAACTGTTAAGATGATGATACACTGGATTTTGGCATTTAACAGAGTCCAAAATTTTTTTTTCCTCATCCCTTCAGGCATTCAGTAGGACTATGGAGCAATAATGCCAAGCATGCATGACAGAATGACTGGATAAATCGCTGGATTTTAGGAGACAGAACTGAATTCAACAAAAGATGCTTAAGTAAATGAAAATAGCAGCACACAACACAGCTTTCAGCAGGGCCGTTGCTTGCACAGAATACTGAACATGTGTACAATGCTAAGCATGGACACAGGCCTTATGCTATTTCACCTGTAAATGACACTTCTCAGATTACCACAACTCCCTCCTGACCTCCTACTGCCAACTAACCAGCTATTCCAGGTAAAACACGTTAAGCAAAGCTGACACTTACTCCAACTTTTATCCAAAAGAAAAGCAGACTACTTTTTGCAAAGGAAATCTAGGTAAGAGAACATTACAGAAGGAAATAAATATGGTTATGAACACAGCAACTATTTTACTGAATTGAGAGAAGAAGAAACAACTTTTCTCTTTTTCCAACTTCTATTTTAAGGACTCTTCCAGACCTCTCATACTCAACCAAGACTTCAGAAAGGCTTGAGAGTAGTATTAAGCAGTGATTCTAACCTGCCTAGTAACCTGGATGTTTCCTGATGAAACCTCAGTTTTAAGTGGACACTGATCACATCTAGTGACAATGTTTGCCTCAGGCTGGCGGGGTGTGAAGAGCGTCCCAACATGTTTCCTTTTTAACTAGAACATGCACAGAATAATTGAAATGAAAAGGGTATTGTGAGACTTCCAATACCTTGTTGAACAATTGAGTGAAGAAGAGACACTTCAAAGGCCTGGCTTCTGAAAGATCACAGCCGCAGAAAACAGTTTGATCAGAGATCAATGAGCATCTGCCATGGAACACGCTTTCCGTCCCCGGCACAAGTTGGGGCACAGAGATGGATGTTGGCACAATTTTAACAGTGAGAAGTACGTGGTGCTCCTCTGCAATACCATTCTCCATCTGCACACATCCTGCTGGCCTGGACCTACAGTCATCATCACACACCAGCAGAGACCACTCACGCAAAATTCAGAGTGAGCTCCTTGCTCTCTATATTCTGGCTGCATCATTTTGTAACAGTTGAAGATTTCTTTTTTCCCCCCATTCTCACAAACTGACAAGAAAACCACACAGATTTAAATATATTTCAGGAGAATCCACACTCTTTGGACAAAGCAGCCATTATTTCTTTCTGCCAGGTTCTAATGCCTCATACACAAACCCCTATTTTAACCACTTACCAATTAACCACTCCTTACCACCTTGAAATTGTTTCCTGTGATTGGTCTCAGCACCACATAAAAGAGGAATTCTCCATTTCAGATACAATACCAGGCTCTACATTTGCACAGTTTTGCCACTTTTTAGATGATAGCACAGTCTCACTGTGACTAAGGACTGCAAAATTGTGCTCCATGTAATTGAATCTAAAGATCTGACAACAGTGACCTTATCAAGAAATGAAACTTTTGGCTGAGGTTCAAACCATACACAAGAAATAACATCTCGCTGGCTGTTTGTAAACGTCACATAAAAATGTACTTATTCATTATTAGCAACTTGTACACTGAACACTCTGCAGGTCTCAAACTGCTGCCAAGGGAAGGATTACTCAGTACAATCATTTCATTTATACCTTAGTCTTGTATTAATTTTGGCAGCACAACCGAGCATCCCTGCTCATGACTTTAACAGTCTTATCCCAATGAGAGAAATACTCAGACCACAGGCTAGAAACTGAGGATAGAAGTAGTTCTGGGGGCTGGGTTGATATTCTGAATGCCAATAGAGCTGCTGACCTTGCCGAGAACCCTACTTCAGTACAAATATCCCACTTTTGTGTTAATAAGGCCAGCAATGACAACACACAACCTGCACTGGTGAGCCATCCCCTTTTGAATAAAACACAAAGCTCCAGGCAAAATCTTGGGTTCTATCAGCCTCGGGCTTTCAACAGCAATACAGTCAACTCAAAAACATGAAAGTTTCATAAAAAAAAACTCAGTAAGGAGCCATCCTACATAACCGCAATTACTCTGCAACAAAATATCATTTTAGGATAGGAGGCACAAAAAACCGCGGGGCTTTTAAGGGCCCAGCCCAGCTCACCTTTCCTGCTCTTGCAGACAGCCTTCAGGATGCGGTGTCCAGGCCCACATTTCCCTCGGTCAGTCACACACATTCCCTCTGAAACCACCCACTCGTGACACCGCGCGTCTTCACAAGGAATGGATTCCACCAAATGAGGACACTCTGCCAGGGCGCCCACCGGATCCACGATCACTTGCCTCTGTCTCATCCTAAAGCCTGGAAAAAGGAGACCTGAATTAACGGGACAACAGAAAAAATATTCATACAACAATCTAGTAGCAAGAGGACTACATGGGGCATCTGGAGCTGGGGGATTTAAAGACAAGCAAGAGAATAACATTTACAAACTGGATGGATTGGGACAGTACTCGGCTGTAGGTGCCCACAGCCCAGGCACGCAAAATTCAACAGCGTGCAAAGAATTCCAGCAGCCCACATTTTTCACATTTCTTTTTCCCTTTCATCAACATTAGATAGAAATACACGTCAGAATACAGAAATTTACCAGTGATGCATATATTAATGTAATATCAGCATAAAAGAGAGGAACAGTTAAGGAACTGAAGTTATAAATGACATCTATATTCTGCCTGGGAATCCACTAATGAAAGGATTTGTTTTGAGACATGGCAGAGGAGTTTACTAAGAAATTAGTATTCTGCTTTATGAAGGTGTAAGGTTTACTGATACATAATGCATTTCAGACCTCTTCGAAATGACATCCTATTAAACTGGAAGTTTCAAAGTAAAGTGGAAGAGAAAGGTTACAGAAATAATCACAGAACTGATTAAATAATCTACCTCCTTCTGAATAAAAGCAACAGTCATGTTGCTATATACAATGCAGAACTAATACTTAAGTATCTTTCAGCATGTTCTGTTATGTAAATGACACAAAATTCTAAGAAAAAGGCAGCAAAAAAATACATGGGAGTCTTTCCTCCAACAGTCTCAGAGCAGGGGCAAATACACAGCATTAGTACAGGCCATGGAAATGCTTTGGTCATGAAATAGAAAATTATAAACAAACCATCCCACAGAATATAACAGATCAAACTTCCACAGTTCTCAAATGAGCAGAAAGAAATTATTCAAAAAAATTTAAACATGGAATGCTTTTGCAAATATTTATACTTTTAATTATTTCTGGTTTTGTTTGAAAATTTTTGACCAGCTCAAATGATTTCAAAAACTTAAGCAGTTTTCAGAAAAGCGCAATTTCCAAACAATAACATCCATTCCCTGACATGCACTCCCAGAGACATCTTTGCAACTTAGAGCCTTAGGAAAGGGTCTGCAAGGAATCTCAATGTGTCACAGCAACAAATGTACAGCAGCCAATTAAAATCCAGGGGAGGTTGAATTACATCTGCACATCCTTCTTCCAGGAATTTAAGCCAAACCCAGAACAATGAGCACAACCTCTTGGGTTCACCTGAGTCCAGATTTCAGGGCAGAGGCATGCACCTCCATCCTGACACCTCGCCCGGGAATCCAGGCACGCAGCAGGATATCCAAGAGGGATCGGAGAGGGGCAGCCTGGAAGCTGCTAGCCCAAGAAATCCTCCTGCACAATTTCAGTGCAGCACAAAAGGACCCGAACCAGCTCAAAAAACTTTTTCTTCTCACGCCAAAGAATGGCAAAAAGCTTTTGAAGGTCAGATTCCACTACACACACCCAAGAGCTTCATCCTGCGTTAGATTAATTTTTTTTAAAAACACATTAAGCTCCCAACGTCGAACGTGACACCAGTGTTTTTGCAGCCTTTTTGCAATATTCCATTCCCTGCTCACCTCTCCCTCCATGGCGGTGCTGGCAGCTCTCGGGCAGGCAGGGACCCCACGGTGACCACGCCGACACCGCGCACTCGGCCGGGCACGGCAGGTGACACACCTGGGAGGTGGCAGGGGCAGGGCCCTGGCAAAGCTTCCCATCGACTGGTCTGGCCACTAGGAGAACAAAAAAAAAAAAGGGGGGGTGGTGGGGAGAGAAAATCAAGACTGTAACTCTGTCCTGCTGGCCTTAGTTTTTCAGAATGCGCCAAAATCCAGTGATTTTCCACAGTCTTATCTCCCAGGGCAAAAAGTTAATCCTGTGTTCAGAAAGGCACTTAAAACTTTTATCTAAATCACCCATATTCAGCAAGCCAGTTGAAACTATGCTTAGAGATAATCAGGTGCATTAAAACTAGATCGAGTGCTGATTTTCAACAATGCGGGAGCAACAAACCAGGATCTAATCCCCACTTTTATGGCCAAGGAGACAGGACTGAAGAGAGAGATATCTAAGATGGAAATCCAAAAAGCTCCCTCTGCAATTGGGAGCCAGGCAGAGGCAGGTGAGTAAAACCCAAGCACAGGGGACTCTCCCCATTCCCACACCCTGCAGGGGCACTGCCATCTCTGGATTATGGATGCAGTGCCCAGACCTTGGAATTTTCTTCATCTCCTTCCCATAAAACTGAGCAGGGCTCTTGGATTCTTCCACACAGACACAAGCATGAAGCATCTTTCCTGCCTGGGAGGAGAGACATTTACTCGATTTGCTGCACCCATGGATCTCCAATCCTCTTTATCCCAGAAATGAGCCAATCCCAAACTCTGCCAAGTACCAGTTTAGTTGATACTGACAATAGATTTGGAAAGTTGACTCTCTTTGTATTTTCATTTATCATAAGAGATTTCTAGATTCAATTAACTTCTCTCACCTTTTTATTTGGGGCAGAAGGAGGAAGGCAAAGAAAGGGAAAGACTCTTAAATCTGTCCTCTGAGTCATTATAGGATATTGCATTTTAATTACATTATGGGCTGAATTTGGCTGTCTCTTTAGATAAATCAATATCAAAGCAGTCTTTCAAAAGGCAAAGGCTTGTTTGAGTTTACTCTGCCATAGCATTACCAAGACTTCATTAATTTTTATAGCTACTGACTTTGTTTTATTCTCATTTTTATTTTTCATGTCTGTTTTTCTTTGTTTCCATGCATGGAATTGATTTGAAAAGAATTTATAAAAACATGCCCAATATATGAGTAATCCTTCCTTTTTCTGATATTACACTGTTTTCTTTAAAATTAATCACTTGAAGAAAAACACGACTTTTTCCTTTTAAACACAAGACTTTAGTGCTCAAAATCACAAATTTTGATTTGCACATCCTGAAGCTGAGTTTAGACCAATATCTGTGTTTATGATTCCAGCTCATCAGAATAACAGGATTAAACAACAGTGTGACTTAATTCTAAGCTGAAAGATAATGTATCAGTAAAAAAGACAACTTTCTGAATGATTTTTGAGACACTGTAAGGCCTCTGACATGTTCATTTAAAGATTAGAACGAGGTGGCATAAATCCAATTCACCTGAATGTTCATATAAAGAGACCTTTCCTGGAGACTATGCAAGTGAAGTGACAGACAGAATGAGATAAATATTAGAGTTTTAAGGATAGGAGTATTTATTTTCCCAAGAAGTCTCATGCATGGCTTAACCTGCCTCTCAGCATCAAGCTTTGCAAAACCGTATCCGTTTTCTGAGAGTTCACTTGGAGAATGGAAATAAAACTGAGTACAAATGGTCAACTCAAGGAATAAAGTCTAGTCTTGTTTTGCTCTAACTCAAGGTGACATTGCCAGGAATGGCTCTTCTCACTGATTTTTAGGTTGCTTCTCTACCAAATTTAACTACTCAAATGTGGAAACTTAGATGGTTCTAGGTTCTCCTTCCTTGAAAACCGACCAGTTGCTCAACACTATGTTAAATTGATTTTGGATTAAAAAAAAAAAAAAACAAACAACAAAACAACAAGAAAGATTGATTACAGAAAGTTAAAGGTGCTACCAGCCATCCCAGATTCATGGATGACTTCTTCCCATTCTGCTGGAAATCCCTGCCTCCCTCTCCCTGCCTGCTCCTCCTCCCACCTTGGGCTGATGCCCTATTTAATTCTAGCACTGGGAGCTCTTTTCCCAGGACCTACACCCCATTTGTCACTGGAGTAAGGCTGCTTGTTTGTTCAATTCCCTAAGCAGTTCTTTGCATTCTATGAAAGGTAAATCAGAAAATACCATTCTAACTAAACATCCAAATAACATTCCAAGTCTGTGCCAGCTCACTCTATGCTGACTGCAATCCTCCAGTCAGTCTTCAGAAATAAGACCAGAACAAAAAAAACCCCAAGCTGTACTGATAAATGCATATACAACACCATCCTTTCCCAACACCCGGCAGGTACAGGGAGACAGTTTCCAGCCAGATTGACAGGGTGGACCAGCAGGGTCCTTCTTAAAACAGAATTTTATTCCTTCTTCAGCCACTGAATTAAAAACACTGATTTCCATTTGGTTTATTTCAAAGCTTGATGTGATTTTCTACTGCTATTGTTTTATACTCTAACAAATTTATCTTTTATTCTTTATTGTAAAGGAAGCATAAGGGGGACTCTTTCTGTGAACCTTTTAAATGCCAAAACTCTCACACACTGCAGCCTCCAAATGGCACAGGTAGCCTGGCTGGGGATGTCCTGTTCAGGAAAAAAACCTGATATTATGCCTATGATAAGTGCACACAGCTGCCAGGAATGTCTTTAGGAATGCGCCAGCCTTGTGATTTTGTTCAATAATTGACTCTGTAGTGGTGTTTTCCTGCATTCATACAGAAAAAGTGCTTTTTGTGTAATTATTTTCCTTGGAACAATATTACCCACGTTTTTGGAGGAAGGTGAAAGGCAGAAGCCAGGGAAGCAAAGAGTGCGAGGGGGAGGCAACATCTCTAATTCAAGTAGCAGCTTATTTATGATGCTTGTTCGTACCTTTTAAAATCCCATGTTCTTCCCAATCTACAGAATAAACCTGAAAAAGCAATCAAGTACTAATCTGGGGGCCTCTGAAACATTGCACATTTCTATAGTTGTTATATTGAATCTATCCTTTATAAATGCAACTGCAGCTGTTCCCAGCACCAGTGTCTTGCCTCAAGTTTGAATTTTACTATTTGCTGTTATTTTCAGGTTATTGCTACCAGCAGGAGATAATAAATTGGGTTCTAAAGTGTCTTGTTTCCCCGATATATTTTTACTGAGATAATGATTTGGAGGAAGAGTGGAAGAGGAAATCAGCTCTGATATGATTATTTCCATAATGTAGTTTTAAGCCAATAAATAAATTATCTTTGAATACAGTCATGTGGACAGATACTTGCAGGCACACATACCAATACCATCGTAAAAGCAGTGCTGACCAGACAGAGGCAGAAATGCACAGGATGGCATTTTGTTTGCAGGAGGTCCTGTCAAATATGGTTTTTCAACTCCTCAGGAGGTAAATAACTCTTTTCTTTCTGGACTTTAACTACATTTCCCTTTTACAATGAAAACCCAAGTGTTTTTCATACCAAAATCAAAATGTGACTTTTCTAAATATCACTAATATATCTGGAATACACTCAAAGATTATCAGGTCTGTCTCTTACATCTTTTAGGTAATAGTCAATTCTCAAAGAAGTAAATCCGAATGTTTACCATATGGCAAAACTAATCCAATCAGTGATTGCCAGGATACAAGGCAGGTCTGAGAAAAGGATGGCATATCCTTGTGGAAGTCCTTACTGCCCTTGCTGGGACTTAGAAACCAAAGACACTTGGATCAATACAAAGGGAAATTACTTGAGAAAACCACAAAGGAGCGATTTATGTTATAAAAACACTTTCATGTGTAAAACACAATAGGGGCAAACCCAGCACAACATTTGTAAGTAATTTCTCTAACCTGAAAGACATTTTTATAGCAAAACCAAAACATTACACGAGGGAGAAGTGGTGAATGCAATCTGACCAGCCTGGAAATGGCACCAACCCCAGTCCCTTGCCTCCCTCCATTAAGGAGCCTAATGTACCCAGTATCTGATGGCAAGGGTTCCTTTATGCTTTGAGAGAGAATCAATTCATTTTGAAACCACTAAGCACAAAGTTGGAGGCCTATTTTCAATTAAAATCTATTTAATAGACAAAAACAACGTATGAATAGAAGACTAATCACAGTCTGAAATGAGGGTTAATAGTGGATTGCCAAGAGCAACAATGGTTTAATGTATTTCAGAACAATAAAAATCTGCACAATTTTATTGAAGTGACACAGACAAAAAGTATCCCTGTGTCCTCCCTCTGCTTTTCAACAGGACTGTGATCCCAGCTGGCATCCTGCATTGTTTTGCTACAGGAGAGTTTGTGGAGATTAACAACAGACTCTACATATCTGGCAAAAATTCAGAGGGAACATGGGGCTCCCCACCAGGAGCCACGTGACTGAGCAGAGCAGAGGTGACAATTCATTAAAAGTGTCCAGGAAAAACAGCAGAGGCAGCAGGGATGCTGGGATGGCAGCGAAGGCAATGATGGGAAGGAAAAAAGGATTCTGCAGGATATTTGAGCCTTTCGGCTGCTATCCAAAAAAAGCTGGAAATCACTGGGGCAGACCACCAGAGAGGGGAGGGAAAAACAGGAAGAAAACAAGGAAAACAGGGAAAAGAGGGAAGAAAACCTATGAAACAGGGAAGAAAATCCATGAAAACTTCATGGAAGCCTAGCAAGAGTGTGAGCTTTGCCCATTGCAGGGTTCAGCACGCACACAACAGGAAGGAGAAACACCTTCTGTGACTGCCAGGAGAAAAGCTGTGGATGTGTCTGGATGTGTTTGGGACACCGGGCCGTGGCACAGCTGGCCCAGAGCTAAGCTGGTGACACGCTCATCACGGATCCTGGGAGCAGCCAGGCTGCTCCACGCAGAGCTGGCCACGGCACAGGAGCTTCATTTATCTCCAGTGTCGCCTGCTCCAGACACCTCTGGCTTCGTCCTCTCTCCCCAGTGCCCCAGTTCGTGGTGTAGCCTCGCACGTACAAATCCTTTTAATTTCTCCTCTCACTCCATGTTATTGTCTGACCATAATGCAGCTGCCCAGCCTCAGAACAGCAACAGGACAAAATTACACAGAACAAACCACCACTGTCTTGAATGGAATTAATCCAGTTGCAGTGGCTGGAAATAATTATAAAAATACAGATGCAATCAAAATGTTAGCTTTCAAAGATAAAAGCCTGGACTAAAACCTAGTATCTCACATGAACTAACTGGGCAGCATATTACCTGCTGCATACCACCACCAGCTAAACAAATGAAAGCATTTATAAAGGGATAACTATTCAAGGTCATAAAAAATAGATTGTTGACAAAAAAAAGGCTATTATTTATAAGGCACCTCTTAAAAGGCTCACTGCTTTCACTGTCAAAGTCTTTTTAAACATTACTCTCTTCATTTTAGTTTAATTAGTTTTAAGATATGAAAGAACTGAAAATATTACACCTCTGAAAGACATTAGGGAAAATGGTTTTTTCCTTAATGGATTTAAATTCAAATTTTTGAAATGCACATTTAAACACTACTGTCAAGCACTACAACAATCTGAATAAAATCATTTCCTCTCCTGCTTCTACAGGGTTTCCCCCGAAGAAGCCAGCTGTTACATATTTATTTTTCCATTATGTGAGTTGTATCTCATAAATTCTGCTCAGCATTTGGTGAGCTTACAGATCAATAACTTGGCATCCCAGCAATATAAATCTGATACAGACTTCCCAGAATATATTTCACACTTCAGAGGTGTATTTCTCATCTTTTCAAGCCAGTACAGTCACCCTAGTGATAAATAACTAGTTTGGGATGAGAGGGATCCTTGCAGGGGAGAGGTTCCACCTGAGAATCTGCTTTCTGTGATTCAGGTCAGCTCAGCCCCAGGCTGGATGCTCCTGTTGCTGCACCAGGAGCAGCTCAACAAAGCTTTTTTCACCCCACTGCTGACCATCATTTCCCTCCCTCCTACGGTCTTAGACAAGTTTTCTCATTACTAATATATTCTAACCTATTCCTTTTCAATTTCATAAACCAGACAAGGACAACAGGATTTAAACATCAAAGTCCTAAAATTCTAATTTCCGTAGAGTAAATTAATCTTCATTCCTGCAGCTTCACCAGCATAAATTTACAACCAAAAAAAAAAAAAAAAAAAAAGTGTGATTTTAATACAGAGCTCACACTCCACACAGGGTTCCTATTCACTCCAACAGAGCATAACCTGCATCAACTCCTAGGGGCAGCTTATCTCCATCAACACAGTCCTTTCCCAATAAATATGCAGGATGGCAACAGCCATAAACAACAACAACCTGCACAACCAACTTTTAGCTCCTAAAGAGTCGCACCTGGTGTTTCACAAGATTCCTGGCACCCAAGGGGATGGTGGCATGTTCAATTCGGACCTTCCGCTGCTACTGTCCTCTTCCCAAAAATACTTGCACAGTTTACTGAACAGATGCCACATGCACCAATTTGAAACACTAATCCCCCAGGAGACACACACTGGAAGGTCATGACTCAGAGCAGAACAAAGAAGTTGCAGGGAAAAAGATGTGGCACCCTCATTAAGAAACAGAGCGTACAGAGCAAAGGAGAGAAGACAGCACATTTTGGAGCTAAAAAAGACAATAGGGCAGAAAGAAAGGGATGAGAATAAATAGAGAAGAATACAAGATATGAATGAAAGGACTTCTCAAATTAATCTCTGTGCAAGTCCAAAGAGGCACCAATTTCTGAAAAACAAAACACAATGCCGGAATATTCCCCGTATGGGAATCAAGATGGGTCTGAAAAAAATCACTCATCAGATAAGAAAGGAATAGACATTTTTGTCTATCAGCAGTAGGGAGAAAGCTCAATATTTTGAGAAAAACAAGAACATATAAATGCCATAAAATAATCATTTTGAGACTCGTAGAAGAAGGACTTAGATGAAAGTGCAGGGGAACAGTTTCAGCTTCAGACCCATTTGTGATTCTGTCAGTAAAGGGGCTTGTAAGACAAAACTACATAAGGGAATACACACAGGGATGGATCAGAGAGAAACCATTAGACCTGAAAAGGTACTTGAGTATTGTCCAAGTCCTCAGTTGTCAACAGACTAAAGGAGGTTTTGCTGCTATAGCTGGCAACACACAAGTTTATAAAAAAAAATCTAATGTAAAATGAACCAGGCGGAATTGCATCCTAAAAATAAAGCAAAAATTAGTATAGGCTGGGGAACTACATCAAGTAAGTCAGGCAAGGTATTATATCTACTAACAGGTGAGGGTTGAATCTCTCTCAAAGGTAAGAGGGGTATAAAAATAATAGAGACTTCTGTAAGAAATAGTTTTGCAGGGTAACACTAAAGCTATCCAAAAATAATGAAGGCACAACTATGTCACATAGTGAAATTCCAGCTCAAATAAAAATAAATATATATGGAGACAAATATGATAGAGAAACTCATTAAGCAAAAAAAATGTAAACAAAACTTTAGAACCTTGTACAGGCATGAGAATTTTATGTGGATTTTCAGATATAAAATAACAAAGATTAAGAAGATAGGAACCTGCAATGATTTCTGGTGAGAAAGTAATAAGAGATACATTTTATTAGCCCAATTTACTATGCTGAGTAAACAATAAAGAGGATTCAAGGAAGTGAAGCATTATTTCACAAAGTTCTTTTCAGTCCTATAATTAAAACTCGAGCAGACAGGCTCCAAAACACACTTTAAGAAAATTCTGAAAGCAAGAGGTAAATTGGATCTCATTCAAACAAGTAAACAAGGAAAAATTTCAAGATAAATAAGGCACAAATTTTATGAAAGAATGACAGGGCAGACAGATCCCTAGTTAGAAAAGCACAGAAAATATAGATAGAGCAGCAATCCCAGTCAATAGAGACAGCAGGCAACTAGTTCAGAGAAGAGAGGAAATACTTCTGGGGTATTTTATAAAGACTGCCATCTCCCAGACTACTGATAAAGAGATACAGTTTCAAGATAAATCCAAAAAGCAAAATTAATTAGAAAACAGAAGGATGCTCCCTGGTCTTCAGAAAAGAAAGTACAAAATTCCTGAGGTAGAAGATTAAATCTAGGAACTACATATGTTTACTAACTGTTTGAACATAAACACAGACACCAGTACCAGATTCTAAGAGGAATTTTCACTCCCGTATCACTGGAATAATTTATTGCTATTGAGAGGAGAGTGGTACTGCCAAACAAGGACAGGTTTTGTGAACTGATCACTGCCTAATATTCTTCCCTACCTTTTCCAGATGTCTTTTTTGTTGGTACACTGGGGATTGCTAGTTAGTGATGTTCACCCAGATCAATTAAAATTTATTATGGGGAAACACATTTCAGATAAAATTTCAAAGAACCACAAAAATCTTCTCTCTTTTTGTAAGCCCACTTACAGAAGAGAACAAAACATGGCTGTCCTATGGCAGCAGTGTCTGGTTTTGAAAATAAGTTGAGGATCTGCATTTCTGCTTTGCTTAGAACAGTTTCCATGTGATTGAACAGATGTAGTTTAAAAAAGAGGTCCAAATAAGGGTAGCCACCACCATTCCTACAGTTTGTTCCAGAAATGGGATGTCCAGGCTCGAGGATCAGGGAGTAACCAGAGCTGAAGGGCAGAAAGGGCTGTACCACAAGTAGCTCATTCATGTATTCTGTGCTACTTTTTGTGCAAAATGTGTCTCCTTAAAAGATACATCATTTCAAACATGCAGATTTGCCACTTCCATCTCTGGACAGCAGAAGAATAATTATAAACTTGAATTACTAGGTGACAACCTCTCTGTGAAAATTAAGCATTATAAATTTTAACATGTTTAAACTCAATGAGATACTTAAAAACAGCAGGATCTGTTGAAGTTCAGTCTCAATTAACAAAAGCCTTACAGGTGAGGAGGGATGTGGACTCCTTGGACAGAACAGGCAACATTAAAAACAGCACAATCTCTTCACTTAGGTTACCTGCATACACAGGGACACAGAACTACACATCCCTTTACACATTTACAAATGTAAATTTAGATGTAACAGCCTCAGAATGCAAGAATATTACCAAGCACTTCGAAGACTGGAAGATTTGCCTCCAAATACTCATCAGCCATATCAAAAGCATGGACTTCCTCCTCAAGGCTTAAAAAACATAACTTCACTTGGATCAAGACAGGGATTTCTTAGTTAGGTCACCTCTTGGGGGAGAAAAATATGAAATCTTACCAATGCACTTCTCAAAGTAATACCTGAGTGCGAGTTTTCCATTTTCAGTATCTTCAAGTTGGAATCTCATAATCAAAATATAGAAAGATTTCAGTAGACTTAACCTTCTGAACAACTGATATATAGGGACTCAAGAAAACAGGTGCTCCCTTTCCAAACACACATATTTTAATAAAAGAAGAAATGGATGGGAAGGCTAAGCAAATAAAAAACGGGAGAGATATCCCTGGGGGATAAAAGAGCTTTGAGCAGTATGTATAAACACATCACAGATGGTACCTGTCTCCAACTAGGATTCAACAGCTTTTATCCCAGAATGCTGCTGGAGAGACCACGGGACAAAATCTTCTTTCACATATGTCATTGGGCCCAGGTCCAAATTCTCTTTGGAAGTAACCAGAAGAATAACAACTGTGATGGATGGTAATATCCCATTAGACTCGCTTGTTTGATTCCTGAATGATCTCTTTAAGGACACTCAAGAGGTGAAGAAAGAAAAATTACTGTGCTTTTGATGGTAGCAATTAGACACTATATTTGCTTATACATAGAGGATTAAGTTCCTCATCTTCTCCTCATCACTGAAAAATTGGTACAGTAAAATATGAGATGTCCTAGTGATGAATAAAAGTATTCTGTCAGTGCTGACTGCCAGAAGAAAAAAAACCAAAAAATATGTCATTCCTTATTTATTCAAAGAACAAATATTAGTCAGCTAGTAAATGAGACACACTGAATATTACTGGATGAGGAGGCAAAGCAGGGAAGGCTTTCTCTGTTTCCATTTGCATGTGACTGTGCTGACAGTAGATGGGATTCTCACCTTCCAAGCACTACTGTACCTCTACAGTACTGCTCTGAAATTACAGTAATAATCTACACCCTGTACAATTACTCTGTACATTTGAGGGTTTTCAGTTGGCTATATGAAATTATTTTTTTAAAAAAAGGTTAGAAGTGTAAATACCAGGAAGACGTATCCCAGGGTTTGTTCTTAGTCGAGGAGAGGGCTTGCAACTTTTAAGCTGAACTGAACTTTGAGCAAGGGAAAAAGCTGCAGGTGGGTCACACACTGGATATGTAGCACCAGTCCTGCCATGAGATATGTAAATGTTAAAGAAATTCAGAGACTCTCCTCTAGTCCTCTGGAGAAATTCACAATTCTGACAAAGAATAAAGTGAGAATGAATTCAGTCCAAGCTCTCTGCTCACCAACCTGCCTCACAGCAGCTGCAAGGATCACAGGAGTGCTCAGAAGGATGAAGAAAGTAAATAAATGCCACACACCTTTCATCAACAGCATTTTTGTAACTCTGAAAGTCCCCTGCATCACACACTCGTGTGGAACAAGAGGAGAGGGGTTGTGTTGGGAGAGCAAAGTGGTGCCAGATGTGTGGGAGAGGTGCATCGGCCACTGTGCATGGACTGAGGAGAGATTAAAACAGGTCTGGTTTTCTGTAACCTCAGAGTTTGTGAGGGATGCTGGGACACACACTGGGCATCCAGGAAACATTTGCTTTGCCTCTGAAAGTAAATAAATCTAAGATACAATATTGTGTTGTTATTATCTTACATCTCTGCTCAAAAACACATTCTGCAAGAGCACCACATCGAGTAAATAAAACAGCCTATGATGAATTATTCATTGTAAATCTGTAACTACTTATTATTCTTCTAAAAGAAATATAACTCACTTCCAGAGTCCAAAACCTGTCTGTCTGCACAAAAGTTGTGACAATATTATTTTTGCTTTCCCCTTCAAACCACAAGGAAGATTGTGTATCAATCTGAAGCAGAGGCTAAAGCCATATCCAGAATGGTGTGTGACAACCTGTTTTATATTCTAAACTAAGACTACAGTACAGGTAAGTGCATTCAGCTACCAAGGGGCTGGGTTTCCTGATATATGATAGAGGAAGAAAAGTCAACTCCAATGAAAATTTAGTTCCTTCATCCTTTGTAATTCTCCCAACCCAAGCGAACATCAGAACTGGCAGCAATTCACCCCAGAAGGCTGCGGCTCCTGGCAGTTCCTCAGGACCTCCTCCTGTGCTGAGTAGCACCTCCCTGTGTGAGCATGCATAGAAGGAGGGCATCAGCAAGCCAAAGGCTATCAATGACTCCATGTTATCCACTTCTTTTTCTCCTACTCAGATCTACTCAGGCCAGCACTTCAGAGGGACCCTACACACGCACCTTCCTTCAGCCGGTGTGTCCCCAGCTCCAAGAGGATCTGGGCACAGTAGACCACCCGGGTTTGGATCCCACCTCCACAGAGCCCTGCCTGCTTCTGGTGGCGAGGGTCCTGCTGGTCAAGGAGCAGAGACACTTGGCAAGATTTCCATTCAGAAGTCCTCCAGGCAAACCTTTGGGAATAAAAAAAGAACAGGTAAAATGAGTTGTTGAAAGACTATGGGTGAGGGAGACTTACTTTATTAGATGAAAAAATACAATTGGTTTAATCTTTATAGCAGCACTTTCCTATCCAAAACAGGGAATGTTTGGAAACATTTTGAGTGTTAAATTTACATAGGTTAAGCATGTGCTATATGTCTGGAGCACTTGTGTAAAACTTCTGACAGAGCACCAATCCCCAAAGCGTTCTGAAACACTAAATCATCCTGACAACACCTCTGAGCAGGGGGTAAAAAATGAGCCAAGATTAAGAGGTTTGATTAAGTGTGAACAGTAGTTTTCAAACACGTGTCTCAAACCAGCAAACCATCTCTCTCTGCTAAGAGCTGAACACCTCATTCTGAAAAGCACTTCACAGCTGAAATCCTGCACATGCCGAGGAAGCTCCAAGCACTCGCAGCTTTTCCACACGGGGCAGCTTTCTAAGTGCCTAAGGTACTGCCAGTTCCTTCAAGTGAGTGGCTAAAGCATCTCAGTTAATTCCATTTTCCACAAGTTGTGATACATAGCAAGCTCTAGATAAAAAATACTTTCATTCTATATTCCATTCACACCTAAAGAGCATTAAAGGTCTTCAAGGAATTATAACATTTTGGAGCACGGGTAGGTGAATGTTGTACAGACAACAGTTGTTGGTGTGTACCAGCTTAAATGCCAGGAAGAACTTATTAAAATCACAGGGAAAACAGTGCTGTGTATCCATGGAAAGCAGAAGTTATTCCCCCACCATGACTGAAAATGTAGAGCATATTGCTAACATAACTGTTTCCACAGGCACAGTTTGCTTTGATTCACAGGTCACAGTATGAGGGGAGTAAATAAGAGCCCAAAGTTTTCCTGAGCTTCCTGAAGGCAAATCTTGGCAATATTGTTTTTATAACCAATCTGTTCACACTTGTGCTGCTTTATGCCGCCACTCCTCTAAATTTCCTAGTTTACTTTTACCACAGAATCTTTGGGTTTTGTGTAATGTAAACTAGGTAAAATAATTTCCTTCCTTTATTCTCAAGACAAATGCTCTCTCCTTTTACAGCAGATCTGCAGTTGTTTAAACTACATATGTTCCTTAACTGCTGACTGATCACTGTAAATTCAAACACAGTGGGGTGTCTCTGCAGAAAAAGCCTTCCATATCATAATTCCATGTATTCTCCATAGTGAGTATCTGTTCCTGACTACAGCTATGGCAAGCAAACCTGCATCTCAAAACGACATTTTGAGCACATATCAATGTTCTCTTAACATCTTACGTTGTACATGATTTCTATCCACAAATCACTTCCAAATTTTGTAACATCTTCATGGAAAATATCTGTGAATACTGCCAATTACTCACATTTACAGGTACTGTTCAGATGAGCTGTCATGCTCTCTTAAATAACTCACAGCATCTTGTGCAAATCTGGATACACTCACAGGGTTCATTACTCCCAAAGAAAATAATATAGAACACACTTTTCACATGACAAGTCTCAAACACCTAACTCCCGCAACATATAAGGCACAGCCATGAATTTTTCTTTTCATTAGCTCCTTCTGGGAATTCCTAATCCCATTTCTTGGGCCTGCAGTGTTAAATGCAACCATAAAGGCAATGAAAAGTGCTCTTCATCAAACAGCGGGTGAAGAGGATTCCTCCTCCACGGCCCTTCAGAACACTGTGCTTTTCAGGTCTACACTTTCAAAATCAAAACTTTAAATATAGAACACATGTGTCTCACTGCAGCCACGGAAATAGTTGTTTTAAGGAAGTATTTCTTAAAACAAGAATTGACTAAGGAAAAACTCATTATCAATATCTGGCTTAGGAAGTCAGCTGTGAACTCTGGATCCTAAAGACTCATTTCCAGAGGTGTGAGCATCTGCTTCTCCTATTCAGCGTGAGCTGCGGGAGTTAACACCTATGAAAATTAGGCCATCGGTGATTAAAATTATGCAAAATAACTAAATCTGAGCTCAGAGAGATAATTAAACTTCATCAGCTCCTGAATCTAAAAAAAAATAATCCCTCTATATATTCTCCCAGAGTAACCTGTGTGTGAGCAGTGTGCAAGGACAGCGCCCGCACCGCTGGCACCAGCTCCACGCCTCAGCCCTGTCCTGCTTTCACCTGCACATGTCCTCAGCTGTCCAGTGCTCCAAAAACAAATCCGGACCTCCAAGCATTAAAAGGGACACATTTTCATAGCCATTAACAAGCCCACGACCCAAGGAGGTCAAAGGGCTGAGGAGTAGTGTTGCTACCACTCCCAAGGTGTAACTTCAGAGCCTCCTAGCACAGTTCACTGCATTTCCTCTCCAGTCTTCAGGACTTCACTCTAATGCCTTATCTTTAATTTGGGCATAATGAACCTCAATTACAAAGAGATACCATCACACCTGTATCTCAGCAATAACCTTATTCCTTCTTTAAAAAATCAAGTCTTAAAACATTCCCATTTTCCATCATTTAACTTCTGAAAAGCTTTGAACTTCCAACAAAGCAAGGAGAGTTTTTTGCTATATCCCTGTCTCGTAACATAGCAACCACAACCAAAATGAATGATATAAAGACATAATCATAATTCTGGAAAATCTATCCATTCCCAGAGAACATGAAAGCTACACATCAAGGATAAAAAAGATATAATACATTATTTTAAAACTGATGATTCAGTGACAGTTATGAAACAAACAAGAGCTCAGTATCTTTCCGATTTATAGTAACCTCTTGGTCTCTTTAGTCTATAGGACTGATGTTCTTAGTGTTTACACAAGCTTTATACCTGTATATACCCATTCACTTTAATTGAACGATCCCAAATTTATACCATAATAAAAGAAAGTAGAATCACCTCCTATGTGTTTAAGCTTTTTAAGCACTTAATCCTTTCAGAACAAACAACCAAAGGTAAAATAAAGCGCAAATCTCTGGAGTCTTACATGCACTTAAAGTGTTTTATTTTCTTGCATTTAAACTATTGATTGTAGAAGTTATTGTAAACTTCAGTCATAAAATTAAAAGCCCTTCCCATTTAACAGCAAATTTACACCTGTGCCACCTACCTGTGATGGGACCTTTAACTTGTATCTTTGCCATGGGCATACAGGTTATACTTAACAGAGCAGTTCTGAGGCTTAAAGTATTTTTGTCATCTCTGGATCCTTTTAGGAGACTGGAATATAACTTCACCCACCTCTCTCTGTGAAGTACAGCTCTGCAAGTGCTACCTCTTTAGCTGCTGCTTTTTTATGTCAGCGGATGTAGCCCACACTATGTACCTTCATTCAGCCATGGGGTGCTCTCTGCCCCTGCATTAAAAAACAGCCTCCAGAAAATCATAAAATCACAGATTGGGCTGGAAGGGACCTTGAAGATCATCTCATTCCAAACCCCTGCTATGGGCAGGGACACCTTTCACTATCCCAGGTTGCTCCAAGCCCTGTCCAACCTGGCCTTGGACTTTTCCAGGGTTGGAGCAGCCACAACTTTGCCGGGCAACCTGTGTCAGTGACTCACCACCCTCACACAATGAAGAACTTCTCCCTAGTATTCTTCTAAACATAATATTAATTTCTTTCTAATCGCATTCCTTCTGCTCAGCAACTTGTTCTGGTCTATGTCCTAGCCCATTTTCTTTGCTGTGGCTGGACCATGCTTTGGAAAATTCCTGCCCTAAAAATAAAGCTAAAGGAAAGACTACTTGTTTCCAAATCAACCTAAAAATAGTGAAGAGAACATTTCTAGGAACTGGGAAAGTAAACAGGAGTCTCACCTTAAAGGATTTAAAAACTAATCTGATTAGGCAAACAGAAAAAAAGAAGGAGTGGTTTGTGTTGAGACCAGACAAATTAAGGAGAGCACCTTTTATTTCTGCTACTGAAGCTCCTTAAATTCATCATCTTCTTGTAAGGGGAAGAAAGAAAAGATCATTGTTTGGTAAGCCTCAGTAAACCACAGATGAAGTGGCATATATTTAAGGGGAAAAAAAGCATAATCTTTTTAGGTATTACCCTGCAAATAGAACGTAGTAAAATAAGGAGAATAGGAGCATCGCAGGTCTCTTATATTATTTCACAGGATTAACACTACATCTCTCTCTGTCTGAAAGCTGCTGCTTTCCAATCTGAGCTATTTCCAGTAGCTTGGGCACCAGTTCCCAAGGACCAACACCAAATCACCAGGCTACAAACTGAAATATGGACCAATAGTATCCTTTACCAGCTGCTGAAACCTAAATAACATACATTTTTGACTTCTGTTCATTAATACAAAATCCTGGTCCCCACAGCCTTACATCCAGTAAACCCACAGCACATACTGCAATATTATGGATTTTCATTCTCACTTGTTTCTTTATACTGAGTGAATCAATCAAAGTCTAGTAACCAGGCACTGCTGTAAAATTCTTCTGCACAGTGTGAGAAGGTCATAGCCTACCACCTGCATCTTGAGATATTACATCCCTGGAAATAACAATTAACTAAATACAAGAGTTGTACTTTTTAATATTTTCAGTTAAGTGGCTCTATTAACCTGCAAGTTCAAGGTCATTTTTCTGAGCTAGCACATGAGGCAGCTCATCCTCGCTCATGCAGATACTGCCCCGGAGGTGTTGCCTCAAGGTAGGGAGGCATAACAGCATGGGGAAGGTTTCAGAGTTCACAGGCTCATGAAAACCTGGGCATAGCAGCAATACACTGAAAGAACAACACGTTTTCTTCTACAGAGAGAGAGGCATCTCCAAAAAATTATCAGTGTTATGCAGGTTCTCACCTTTTGGGCTCTCCTGGCTCTACACAACCATTTGCCCTTCAATACAGTGCAATGTCAAAAAGGGGAAGTGAGAAACCAGGGACAGACCGACGTCTGTTCACTCCCTGATTAACTTCCAGCCAGTCTCCCCCAATCAGGTGTCACCTGCACCCACGCTCCGGTACAAAATCAGCAAGACAATGTGTTAATCTATTGTCTTTGAAATTGATGTGCGCTTGGGCAGGAGCAAAAATCACTCTGCAAGAGCCTTTCCGTAGGATGTAATCAAGCAACAGAATATTTTTTTATACTTCCTCTCTTCTGCTAGCAGGGTGCATAAAAAGGATCAGCATTTGATTTTGAATGAGCCCAATGATACAGAGACACTTTTACAGGTGATGCCTTCCTAAGAAATGTCTCTTGCAAAGGCTTTATAGAAGGTTTTGGCAGTATCTGGCAAAAGCCCCAAAAACTGATGAGTTGAGCACTGAGCAGATCTCCTATTAAACACACTCATTCACAGACAGGGAGATTTGTCTGCATGCATATAAAATTCTATCAATCCCTAAGCATTTTACAGTCAATCTCAGAACACATCACACGAAAAAATCAAGCAATATTTTATTTCCTTTGCAAAGCACACTATCAATCTCCTCTGTTAGCCTGGCCAAGCATAATGGCATGGGCTTGCAGACCAGAAAGGTGAGATTCTCTCTTTCATGCCACAAACCAAGCAGGCTCTCAGGGACTGCAAAGTTTCCCATTTCAAGAAGCACCCAGAGGGAAGCTGAGTAAGGTAAGCTATTACCTCCAAGCAGCTCCCATTTTCCTCAAGCAAGACTGAGACTTTTTTATGGGGCGATGAAGAGGAATCATTAAATCTTACGTAAAAACTACAGTTTCAAAGCCAATAAAGGCCCAGCCATGGAGACCTGCCCAGTCTCCGTGCAGCTGAGGAAATTCTCTGAAGCAGCAATCAGTACAAAAGCCCTTTCAGAGAACAAGAGCAACTGCTCTCAGTTTTTAAAATATGAAAACGTACACCGTACTGGGCGTAATTCAAATTTATTTCTATATATAACTAATTATTGTAACAGGAATAATGAAAATAGCAATAATTAAAAGAGCAGTAGTAGCAATAAATAATGCCACTAATCACGGTGTAGTGGTTTGATTCGCATTTTCCCCTTTCTGTGAGATAAGAACAGGGAGGAATCCAAAGCAGGCACCAAACTGTCAACCCATGACACATGGTTAACAAATCAGTGATCTCTCAGACACAGAGGAAGCACCACACGCGACTCTCTCCGTGCACAAACCGAGCGAGGAGCATCCGCAGGGGCTTCCTCACTTCCAAAACGCGCGCTGGAAGTTCCGGCCATACCTGGGGCAGGGCTGCAGCGGTGCCCTCCCTCCTGCGCCGCACGCTTCCCTCTCCTCCAGCTCCGGGCACGGCTTCCCGGCGCCCACGGCCACGCTCCGCACGCCGCGGCGCCGGCTCCGGAGCGCCGGGGCGAGGCTGCCCCAGCCGCAGCTGCGCGAGCAGGCGCTCCACGGGGCCCACTCGGACGGGGCGCAGTCCCGGGCGATGACACAGGACCTGGAGGTCACGGGCACGGGGTCTTGCGGGCAGAGGCTGCGGTAAGAACACAGTACAACAGCTCAGGAGGTCTTGCCTAATAAACTTCTTTTTCAAGCCGAACTCCCCCAGAAGAAATCCGTGGTCATTCAATCAGAAGATCTCCATCAACACCAGTGCAATGGAAATAAGAGAAGTTCTAATGCGGGGCACATAACACATTTCCAATGAGCTCTGGTTGCAAACTTGCATGCTGAGTAGTTCGTAAATAATGTATTTCATTTATCTTGGGTTAAAACAGCTGCACAAGGCGTTATATTTGCTCCTGTGTAGCTAGAATTTCACTGTTTGTCTTGTATAGAAAACAAAATCCAAGCCCAAGAGAAATACTGCCACTGGTAACCATTCCAACATCCTGCACACAGGACTAGATGTCATCCATCCATCCATCCATCCATCCATCCATCCATCCTGCTGAGCAACTCTGCTCTTTTAAAAAGTAATTAGTCACAGGTCTCGGTTCCGTGAGGCTGTTATCAAGTATGTCCTGTCAAACAAGGTCACAGGGTTTTCCAACCTGCCAAACCACCAGAGAACCAGGAATGCTGCAACTGGGGCTGGATTTTGGGACTCAATTACTCCTGCTGACACCAGGACATGATCCCATTCATTCTGTAACACATCAAGACACCACCCTAGGCCAAATAAAACGGGAAACCAAATTCTAAAGGCTCCCAACTGATGAGATTTGGTATCAAGATACAAAGTCACACAATAAATCTTGGAAGAGTTCCAAAGCTGCAATATCTTTTCACAACTTAGCCAATATGGCAAATGCAGCAAATACTTTTGGGAGAAGAGAAACCTTCAGACTAAGGCCCACACCCTTCCTGGCTCCTCCACTTCTATCTCAGCCAGCTGATGGCTCTCCTGCTCAGAAAGCTGTTGGTGAAAGGTGTCCCTGCTGGAACTATCTGGTATTTTAGTTCCTTTCCAACTCAAACCATTCTGTGATTCTAGAGGGTCACCTCTCCTCCCCCAAAATGGGAGAAAAACCTTTCTTTTCTCAAAAACCTTGGATAGGTTAGATAACAGAGTAGAAAAGGATATATTGAAAAAGGGCTGAGGGATGTATGAGGTACCCCTGAAGCATTATGAAGGATGGGATAGGGCGGAAAAAAAAAATCCAAAAACTGCGATCACCAGGAGAAAAGAAAACAAGATTTTTTGACTTCTGCATAATGTTATATGGACAATGCAAACTGGCCTCTGAAATTAAGACCACACCTGATGAAGTCTAATTTTTCTTCTCCAGCCTCCAGCTGCTGGTGGTCAAGCTTTTGCCAACTGTAAGGAGCAAACACAGGTACACGTAAAAGGTGTGAAATCCAGAGCTGCTGCCAAGGAAGCAGCCATTACCTCTCCTGCTGTTACTTACAGCACAGTCTGACCAACCCACCTCCTTCTACACAAAACAGACTGGGGCAATCACGTCAGGATTGCTGGGCAGCCTCACGGGGGGAACAGAGAAGATAAAGGCATTGACTCGCTTCTCCAGTCTCAAAATTGGTCCCATTTTCACAAAGGTTAACAGGAATATTCCCAGTGATACACATCAAGTTTGACGAGACCCTCAGCCACCAGCAAAATACAGCATTTAGTGGCTTCTATTTGTACTTCAAAGTAAAACAAAAAAAAAGCTGTAACAATTTTTTTGTCTCAGTTTCTTCACACAGAATAAAACTCTATAATCTCACAGGTGCTGTGAGGATGAATAAAGTACAATCGCCCTGAGATGCAGCCCCCTCAAAATGAAACTATTCTTGCTTACAATTTAAAAACATTTCTCATTTCTGTATTACAGGTCAAATGCAACTGGCTGCAAAGCTGTCTCTGGTACAAAACGTCACTACTTTTGAAGCAAGGTCTGAAAAGTAATAATCTTATAAATGTACTTACTAACCCAGAGATTTTGAATCTTTTTTTGCAACATTAGGTTAGGTGCAGTCACATGAATGGTCACTTTATTTCCCTTTTAATACTTTTTCAACAGGGGAGCCATCCATGCCACAACATTAACAAGAAAGAATAATTCCTGATTTTGAGTAGATAAAACAGTAGCACATAAAAGACACTGTCCTAACTGATGGTACCATAAAACTTGAATTTATCTAAGAACGCAGAATGGGGGAGTAACTGATCTTACATTTTAAAAAGTGATCAAAACTCCCCATTCAGATACAGTGCAAAAAGCAATATCCACTTTTGGGGTTGCACCACTGCAAAAGAGATTTTAGTCCTGCCTGATCTTCACTGAAACAACAAACAAAATGTAGCCTTTAAAAATCTGGATTGGAGTCTTCATTCAAATGAACTGTGCCAACCCCAGTTCCTGGCCAAACAATATTTCCAATAACTCCCCTAATGGATTCTCCAAACCTGTGCCAACACTGTGTCTGGGAAAGCCATCCCTGCCCAGAAATCACCCTTGCACTGGCAAAAGCCTTTGCCAAAGGCTCAATAGCTGTTTCTTTCCCTGAATATCCCTTCACTGCTCCTGCTATAAAAGGCAAGATGCTAACTTTGTTGACCTCAAGGTGAATGAGACATGGAGCTGGCAATTTCCATCCTGCTCAAGTAGGCTTTTGAGGGAGAATTACAAGCAACTGCTGAACAGAAAGAAAATTAATTAACTTGTACCTACTCACTCAGAGCCTCCAAGTCAAATTAATTGTGACACCGAGCAACACAAAGACAAATGTAAAAACACTCCTTTGCATGAAATTCAGACACAGCCTTTCATGTCACAGATGTATTTAGGACGATCTAATACAGATAAAGCCCAGACCTGTGAGACACTCGCTGATCTGAGGCTGCAAACCAGACACAGATTTGTGCCGCTGTGGCTGCATCCAAACCAGCAGGGACAGGAAGGAGGTCTTGGGGACAGGAGGTACTACACCAGCCCTGGTTTTAAACTGATTTTCAATGTATTAATGTCTCAGGTTAGATCTCCTACTTAGGGGTTGATCTGGTAACTGTGATATAGTAGAG
Organism: Mystacornis crossleyi; assembly: GCA_013400655.1. Lineage (NCBI taxonomy): Eukaryota > Metazoa > Chordata > Aves > Passeriformes > Timaliidae > Mystacornis > Mystacornis crossleyi. The sequence continues at coordinate 27,954 of VYZQ01042787.1, forward strand.
TACTTACAAAAGCGATGCTTTTTTCTACGTCACAAGCTTGGACTGACTGTAAAACCGCAGGAATTGTTTCCCAGCCCACGCTGCGGTGCCTGCGGCGTAGGATGGACCCATTAGTGAGCAGCCAGCAGCAGCATGAAGCCCAGTTCGCTGAAGTGGCACAGTGCCCTCTGAGCCCCTTGTGTGCTGAAGGGCAATAAACCACTTATTAAAGAAACACAAAACACTAAACCAAAGGAAATCTACTCATGCCTCTTTCACACTCCCAGAGTCCTGGAGCACAGAACAGCAGAGGAGGAGGGAAAGCAGCCCCGGGTACCACCCTGACTGTGCAGCTCCACATCCCCATGGCTGTGTCATTTCGTGGGGCAGCACCACCCGTCTCCTCCATCTCCAGCCACGCACACCCACGAGACACAGGAACTGTGCAGCCCCGAGCTGAACCACAGCACTTCCCTGCTCTGGACAAAAAGTAACTCACCAAAAATAGCACATTTTCCAACAGCTCGGTGCCTGTGCTACATGCCCTGCAGTCACAGAGCCGTCACATCCACCACACGGGAATGAGTGGGAACAGGTCCGTCAGGTGGAAAAAGCAGCAACACCACCCAGGAGCCGTGCAGCAGCAAATCAGGTTGGGCACGGCACAGGAGTCACCCCTGCGTTCCTCTCCCAACCGTACCAAGGCACTCAGAGCCACAGGTGAATGCATTTCCTTACATTACAGGATGAGACAGCTGGTTATTGTTAAACCTTTCACACGGAAAGGATCATGTGCAAAGCAACTGGACACACGAAGAAGCTGTCACCATGGGCATGCTGCTGGTACAGAGGCAGCACCAGGAGCACAGGGTACCACCTCCACAGCCAGGCTCTCCCCCAGCAGCTCGGGGAGGCTCCTGGAAAGTGCCATGCCTGACCAGGGAACTCATGTTCAAACCCGCGTGCTGCAGAGCAAGATAATGCTGAGGTGAGCTGAGTTAACAACCCATTTTCATTTTTTCTCCTTTTTAGCAGTGTCTCCTATCTTGTAATGAAGGACCCACTCTACAGGCTGCTGGAATACACACTACCTGCTCTCTGCGCTTGGCCAATAATACTAAGGTCTCAGACTGGACAGTCTTGCCCTGTTTCCAACAGCATCAAAGCATTTATTTCCCTTAGAAACTGGCCAGCAGTGTTAACAGGCACATTTTGAGAATTCCTAATGTATTTTTAGGGTCCTCAAGGGCTGCAAGGGCTATTTTGGATACCGTATTTTCAATCTGTGGAGATTTCTTTGGCAGAAGAAACATCAGCCCCCTCGGCACCAGGGTGGGGAAGATGGGGAATATTTGCCTGCCATACAACTGACCTGAGGGAAAGGGAACTGGGAGACTTATAATCCAAACAAACATCAGTAAGGATGTCTCAGTTTTGGTGTTTCCAGAACTTAATGCACCAGATCCTCTGTTTTAATTAAAAATAAATGCTGGCTTACATTTGCACTACCTTGGCAGACTCCGACATCTTGGGGCTACAGAGGCAGCTGCCTCCCAGCACAGTTTGGGAACAGGAGAAAAAACACAGTAATTATTGGACACCACTTCTAAAATCAACGAACCACAGAACTGTTAAGGTTGGAAAAGATCTCTAAGATCATCGAGTCCAACTATCATCGAGTCAGCCCAGCACTGCCAGGTCCACCACTAAACCATGTCCCCAAGTGCCACATCCACACACCTTTTGAACCGTCCCCTGAGCAGCCTATTCCAATGCCTGACCACCAAAATGTTACTCATGGAAATGAAAAAAGCCATCACTGCTCCTTTGTTTCTTGTGCTTTTAAATAAAAGAAATGAGAGACAAAACTTTGGGAAAGAACATCAAAAGAAAAAATATCCTTCTTCTCCATTAGCTCAGGGACTTGTTTTCAAGCCTGAGCACTGAGGCTTGATTCCAACATCTGCCAGGAGGAATGTGAACATAGAACTCCTCTCCCAGATCAGAATCACAACCATCAAATAGCATTTTACGGCACAGCGTTTTCACCTCCGGACTGCAGATGTTTGTATTCATCCAGAGAACAGAAGAATGTCAACACTGAAACTGCAAATATTTTTTTCCTAAAAATGTGCAACAGGAAAGTGGTTAATCCACTAGGAAACGGATAATGGAAATTTAAATTACAGAGGCAAACAAAAGAGTTGAATGCTGCTCCACCTCCGCCTTGACAGATGGGTTGTCCCTTGACTAAGTTTGACCTGAATTTTCACTTACAAAGGTAAAGTAAACAGAAACCCAAATCCAACTCTATTATATCACTGTTGTCATCTTACACATTGAATGAAGAGTTTAAGAAATATGTACATAAGAGTCCTAATGCAAATAATAATAATAAAAAAAATGCTTTATAACTGTTTGCTTCCAGCTTTAACTTCTCAGTATGCTTAGTTGAGCACACACACCAGGTTAGACAATCAGGTTAAATTTATTTAGGATTTCAATGTCTAACTATGCACGTTTATTTTACTAAACTGCAATTTAGTGTCTAACCTAAACAACCTTTTTTTTTTTTTTCCAAAAAAGAAAATAAAAGGAAGGAACTCAAGTGCCTTTGTCTCATTATTCTGTAGATTTTTACAACTGTGACAAGACAGGAAACCAAAAAAGAGCAGAAGTTCTCTCACGTTCATTTCTTGCATCTTTTTCAGAGATTTATATTTTTTTAATGCATGGAAGTGCTTATGTTTGAATCTCTTATTGGATGCAAGACTTAAGGCAAAACTGAACCATTTTTCTGAACTAAAATGAAACCTGAATTGTATCTGAAATAGTACAAAAAAGTTCCAACTTTTTAAAGGATGTCTTTAAAAGGTTCAAATCAAATCCATAACATAATCCTATTTTGATGTTATTCCTTTTATTTTCATGAATATAATGTTTCTACACCAAAATAGTTTCTGAGGAAAAGTGGACCTGTCTTGAAGCCTATTGTTCTTCTGCTGTTCAACTGTTGTCATTTCAGGTGTTTTCAAAAAGCTCTGTCCCTCCCTTTCCTCTTCCTTTGTCCCTGTTCCTTCCCTTTTGAGAAATGTGGAACCTCCAGACTGAAAAGATATTTTATCAAAAATATCCCCAGCTCTGTTTCCCTGACACAGCACATCCAGTCTTCCACCAGCCTATGCTGCTCTCCAAGTAATTCCTATTTACAGCCCTGCCACCAGACACCAGTAAATTCAACAACCTTGGTAATAAATAGTGCATCTTTGCCATTTCATTATAAATTAGGAGGCAGGATGAGGACGTGGCCCCTCTCCTCCAGTGGCCGGTGGTGGTGGTTAGCTGAGCACTCCTGTGACCTGCAAGAACTGGGCAGTGGTGGAAGGCAGGTGACGGCCAAGCCCTGGCAGACCAGCAGCTCAGAGCCCACTGTTAAAGCACGTCTTGGGATATGGCTGTCTCCTGCCTCAGTTCTCCAGAAGTTTAATTTACAGTGGTTCTTGCTTAGCAGTGTTAGTAGAGATGGGAAACGTCGGCCAGGAAAATGCAGGAGCCCAAATAAAGCACTTCTTTCCTGGTTTACAGCAGACACTTGGCTGCCTGCCAGTCCCCACTACAGGGTTATGCAAATGTATTTACTCTTCTTTATCAGGAGCCAAAATACCATCGCTGTTGTAAAGCAACATCTGTAAGATCGGGCCCGCTCTTCAGAAGAGTGGCAGCAAATCTGCTGCACAACAAAACGAGGAGGACACTACCAGGGGATGCTTAAAGGGAGTCATTGTCAGGAGTATTTGATATCTGTGACACTCCGGGCCTGGAACTAAACACAGATTGGATTTGGGGCTGGATTTTTAGCTTTGAATTTTAGGTCCAAAAGGAGAGAGGAAAAGTGTGTGAGTGTCTGGATGCTGTAACACTGCATGACCTTTTCTCCTCCACTCAATCAATGGGCTTTGCTCTTGCATTTGGAGTAAGAGTAAAGGACAGGTCAGGCCCAGCTCTGCAGTAAATCTGAGACACATGCTCAGCAGAAAAAGACTGCCAGGAGGTGGCTAATGGAGCTGTACACTTCTGAAAAGGGGGCTAGATCAGCAAAAAACCCAGAAAGGAACAAGGTATAAGACAGCTCGATCAGGGATAGCCACTCAAGCTAAAGCTCCCATCACCCTCTGCACTGTCATCCAGAAATTCAATGTATAACACAGAAAACATTTATAAAAGTTTCCTTTTCCATTCTTAGAGCAAATATAGCAGTGATTGTGAGAGAGCAGAGCAAGTGAAATTCTAAGAAAATCAAGATCCCCCTCCCAGAGCCACTGATAAGGAGTGAGATACAAGAGGCAGGAGAAAGCTAACAAGTGTTAACAGACATAAACCTGCTGCTGGTCACACTGTGGAATAAATCACAAGTGACTCCATTAAAGTCAAGCAGCTACATGAGCATAAAATCTGTATATTTAGAATCAGCATATATTTAGAGACGAGCAATAAAGTCAAGATGTTAGAAACTGCTGGAATAGTTCACAAAGCCTGACTTTTTTCCAACTGATAAAAAAATACTCTGTTCTTGGCTATGGGTGTAATAGGAGCGGGTAAGAAAAAATGTTAGAATTCGTATTTTCACCTCAGTAGGTGTGCAAAAACACTGCAGAAATTAACAGGGGTAGAGAACTGGATGTAAAATAACCCTTTCTCTCTACTACTTGAGTTTGTGCAGGTGCCAGGAGCTATGGATAACTGAGAAACCGATTGATTTCTGCAAAATTTAAGAGCAGGATTTTTCAAGAACTTCTAATATCCTTGAAAAACAGAACACAGTAAGATCTCCAGAAATTCTGACTTTCTCAGAAGTCAATCAGTTTACCATTCATCTATAGCTACTGGCACCTGCCCAAATTCAACCTGAAGCCAAACAGAAGAGCTCAGCTTAAATTTAAATGTGAGAAATAGAAAGAATAAATCTTTCTATTATTTGCTGCACATTACTGTAACCTTCACATTTGAATTACAGCAAAGCAACCTATATAGACAAAGAGAAGTCATTAGATAAAACATTAGATGAGATAACATTAGAAATCAACAACTTCTACCAAAGGTGGCTGTGCCAGTCACCTCCCCTGTACCAGCACCCAAGAGTTACACCCAGACAGGAAGGCTCCTCAATAAGGATGGCAATCCCAGGTTTACTCACTGATTTCTTTCCAAAATACACCTTCTAGCATATCCACAAGGCCCAACTTTCCAGACTTATTTTATCCTGTATTGATTTGTAAGAATGAAGGAGTTTAGCTGATGCAATCTTAGCCTCTTCTACCAAATATATGCAGTACATGACTGAGAATGAAACCTCCCTCTCCCACAGCCAGGGCCCAGCAACAGCACAACAAAGTGATATATAATTCCATTTCCTAAAAACAACAACAAAAGAAACCCAGAAGAGAATTATTAAAAATATAAAGTGTATTAAACAGTCACAAATCATAGAAGAATGAAAAATCTTCAACATAAGCTAGAAAGGAATTAGATCAAGAAAAAGTTCATAAAGAAAACACATAAAAAACTCCATTTAAAGAATGGGACTCATTCACTGTGGTGCTGCCAGGCAAAGCCAGGGCTCCATCACACAAATCCAGTGGGGATGAAAGAGAGCAGGAAGCACCCTTACCTCAGCGTTGCATGTTTTCCATCGCTCCTTACACACCTGACCTGCCTGGTTTGGTAGCCAATCTCCACCTCCCCGGCATGGCGGTGGGGATGAGAGTGGGGAAGTCCGGATGTGCTTCGCTCTCCAGAGTCCGAACCCAAATCCAGCATAGTCCTCCCCGCCAGCTCCGCGTCTTTAGGATGGGGCAGCCGGCATTCGCCCCACGGGCCCACGCGGAGGCTGTAGGTGTGCTCCTCCTCCCCGAGGGGACAGGCAGGAGCTCCACAGGCTCTGGATTCCGTCAGGTTGGGGCACGGGGCACCGCCGTAGAGCGCAGGAGCGAGGACGGCCCGTGTGCGGTGCTGCAGGCTCTCGGCGCAGCCCGTGCCGCACGGGGACCAGCCGGAGAACTGGGACACGACGCAGTCCCGCGGGCAGGGCACCAGGCAGGCCTGCTCAGCGGGCGGCTGGGGGGTGAAATACTCACAGATCTCGCTGGACACCACGGTCCTGTTCAGTTTCTGCAGGCAGCGGACGCTGCGGCGCTGCAGCCCGTGCTGGGCGGTGACACAAACCTCGGCTCCCGCCTCAGCACCCGCAGCGGGGACGAGCCCACACCTGTCCCATCCCGAAACCTCCCACTCGAACAGCTCCAGGTGCCAGTCGCAGACCTTAAAGCACCTTCTCTGGCTCTCGGGTTTGTCCTGCTGGTCGCAGTTGGCGTGGAACGTGGTCCAGCCCTCGGCGTGGGTGCACCAGACGGCCCGGCTGCGAACGCCCCCCGAGCCGCAGTCCCCGATGCAGCGGCCCCAGTGACCTGCAAGAGAGGGGCGGGTGAGAAATGCCGTGCCACGCTCCCGCCCCGGATCTGCCCGGACACCGACAGAACATCGGACAGTCACAAAGCCATAAACTCACAGAATGGTCTGGCTTGGAAGGGACCTTAAAGATCATCTCGTTCCAAGCCCCTGCCATGGGCAGGGGAACCTTCCCCTATCCCAGGTTGCTCCAAGCCCTGTCCAGCCTGGCCTTGGGCACTTCCAGGGACGGGGCAGCCACAGCTTCTCTGGGCAACCTGTGCCAGGGCCTCACCACCGCCTGAATAAAGAATTTCTTCCTAATATCTCACCTAAATCTTTCTTAATTTAAATACATTCCCCCCTTGTCCTATTAGTATCTGCCCATGTTAGAAAATACAAATCATATATAAAATATAAGCCATATCCTGCCGTGTATTAAAAAGCAAATAACTACCAGCTGGTCCCTAAAATTGGTTAAATGCTTCCTAAAGGCTGCGAGTCGCTTCTCCCAGTGTACTCACATCACTGAATCACTTGGAGAAATTTGGGGAAAAAAGAAAATGCCTCACAGTGCTTCAAATTAAAGGCAAGCCTTTAATTTCTGCAGCAGTAAAATTCATCCCAAATGAATATTTAATTTCATTTGTACAAATTAATATAAAAATGATCATAAAAGAACAATCATCTAATAGGAAAAGAAAGTCAAGTTAGATAAGAGGAAAACAGTCTTAATAGAGCAATTAGTCAACGGAATAAAGTGCACTGGGAAGCAGGAGAATCATCATCCAAAGGGATAAAACAGTGAGGATAAATACATGGAAATAATCGCCCTCACGGTACACTGAGTAAGTCGTTTCCACTTGCAGCACGTGGCCCTATGAGAGGTGGCAAAGCCATCATTAAGGAGAAATAAAACAAAAATCAAACCCAGCAATGTCATTTTCAGTTCTGGAGCACATGAACATACATATGTAATCGTATGAGTCTTACTTGCGGTTTTGCAAGTGAAAGCAATCAGACAAGGCTAAATAGAAAGATTTGTCTGTGAAAATATTATTCAATAAAAGTCCAACAAATCAAAAAAATAATGAGGGCTATAAAGTACAAAATTGCTGGCAAACTGAAGAGCAAAGGTAGAGAAAAGCACTCAGGCCAAATCTTAACTATTAAAGGGATTTTGATGATCATCTCAAGGGGGTGTTATCTCATTCCTAAGTTTAAAAACTTTCCAATACCTCATAAAAGAGCCATTTTGTTCAGTACAAACATTGCATACGTAATTCTTGCCTGAAAATACACTGCAAGTGCCCTATCTTTTCTATTTTTTCAAGGCAGAAAATGAACTTGGCAACAAATAAGTCGATTCATATTAAGCAATGCTACTGCACTCAATTTTTTTTTAATTGATTTTAAAACTACCGGAATCAGTTACATGCTCATACTACAAAACCAAACACACATAAAACCAAAACCAGTCCCATAATAACTGCAATTATAATCCCAGGTATTTTGTTCAGGCAATGGTGGTTTCATTGGCAATCCCATTGTTCTTTCTCCATCAACAGAAGAGCTGATCCTCCAGAGACAGGCGCTTGACATTGTGCAATGAAAAATGAAAATAAATAAATAAATAAATAAATAATTCTGATCTTTTTTTATTCCTAGGAAAGGCGGGAAAGCAGATAGGAACTGGATATGGCTGAGTTTCTTTCCAATAGATCCCATGTTCCTCCTGCAGGCATTCCTCCTGCCCCATCCTCCAGGCCAGGGCTGCAGCTCTGCCCTCGGTCAGGCACCTTCTGCTGTGGTGGATGGGCTGGGGCAAGAGGGGACTGCAGAGTCCTCAGGGTTTAGACAGCTCCAGCTTTTGCTGAATCCCTCAGGCTATGCGCAAAAATCTTTGTCCTTTTTATGCCTCTATTTCACAAAAGACATCAGCCCAAGGTAAGGACTCAGTCATGACAGGTACCTTGAATGGGAAAAGGCAGCATCAAACTCCAGTGTGCTCTACACGCTGTCCTGCACTAATGACAGGCTTTAAACAGAATCTGGTGTGCTTAAAGACTGAATAATAAAAAAAAATTCATCTTTAAATATGCTTTTGAAGTTCAGTTACAGGGAAGAGGTCCATTGACAACTTAAACATTTGTCCTTGATACTTCACCTCGATCTAACAGAATATTCTTTTCTAATGCCACCAAGATTTGAAACCAGACATCAGACTATGTAAATAGTGTCATCTAAAAATAATATTTAAAATCCAGACCTCAAGTCCTGGGTGGTGTTTTACTAACAGAGAAAAGTAGCAATGATTAAGCATCACAACATAATTGTATCATGTACTTACTTATTTCTGTGCAGCACCTCAGCAGAGATAGTTTCGTTTTTTTGAGATGTGAAAGCTTCAATATAGGAAAAGCTTCATTTTACCATTTCATAATACCATTATTTAAAGCAAAAATTTAAGAAAAATATTACTTCCTTTCAGCATTATTTAAAGCAAAAATTTAAGAAAAATATTATTTCCCTTCAGCATTGAGCAGAACATTTTTTATTTATCAATAGGAACTTGAAACACATTACACCAATCAAGAATTTGCCACCTATTACTTAAGATAGTGAATTGAATTAAAAATAGCATTAACCCCCCCCCTGCCCGGAGAAATGCCAAGCAGTTGTGGCAGAGGAAATCACTCATCAAGCCCCCCACTGCTCTTCCCCTACTGCACAGAGCTTGACTCTTTAGTACTTTTGGTACATTCCTGGGTGCTGCTCATGAACTGCTCTACTCGTGAACAGCAGAATTACCACTCCTCACATTAACAGGATACAGACAGGCTCAGCTGAAGCCAGAAGCAAGGACTGGCCATTATTTAATGTCAGATGCGAATTTAGAATGAAAAATTATGAAGAAAAAAAGTAAGCAAGAACTTGCAAGTAATTATGCTGTCGTTAGACACATTACAATTTGCAATTATTCCCTGACAAACATGCTAAAAACAGAGCCTGCTCTTAGCATAGCAAAAAAAGAAGCATAAAAAATAAGGTTAAAAATCAGATGCAAAACCCATTACTATAGATTTTTTTCACTTCCTGACAATCTCCTCAGGACGTGGCAGTAAACCCATCCACAATGTTTCAGTGCTCAGTTAAATATCCTGTTCAGTAGCTTAAATGAGGAGAAAGCTGTAAATGCTTCCTAGTCAATAGTCCGTTTTGTAATTAGAATTTAATTATTTTTAGAAGGCTCATGTTAAATTTACACTTTTCTCAAAATATATCTGAGTCAATTAAAAGAAACATCTCAGCACAATGTGAATTATAATATTAACTATGTTATAAACCCACTGGAATTCAGGCATCAGAAGCCTGAACTTCAGAAACATGCTTTACAACTCCCCATCTACAATGGAAGGCCGCTGGTAATTAAAGAAGACTAAATAAAACAAAATTAATTTCACAGTGATCTGTCTACAGAAAGTACAAAACTACGAAGATAAAGGATTGGTTGGCTGTCTCCTATCTATGGTAACCTAATCAGCTAATGGGTGGATGTTTGATCTCATCACAGCAGGACACAGATGGGAGAAACAGACTGTGGATGTACACGGAAACAGGGAGGCTCCAAGCTGGGTGTAAGGAAAAACCTCAGTGCTGTGAGGATAACCCTGGGAACAGGCTGCCCCAAGGGACAACGGAACCTCACCCTTGCAGGCTTTCAAGATCTGACTGAACAAACCCCGAGAAACCTGGTGTGGATTCAATGCTGAATCTGCTCTGTGAGGAGGTTCAACCAGATGACCTCCCGTGGTCCTTTTCAACCTGGGTTTCTCTATGTAGGAGCATCTAAGGATAGCAAAGCCTTCTCCAGCAGGTTGCAAAAACGTAAGTTTTTCACTAATAAATACCACTGAGATCTGGCCAAGTACCAATAAGCACACAACAGCACAAATAAATCCATTAGTCAACCAAGCCAAAGAGAAGTTCAACCAAATCACTATTTCCAAAAACAAGAAGTGAAACAAAACTTGCTGGGCTCGCAAAAAATTTGTAACAGACTGTGGGGTGTCTTTGTTTACGAACAACTGTGAATAAAGACATCCTACTGCTCCTTACAGGGCACCTGTAGCACTACAAGCAATGACATGAAAGGGATTAATAAGTCAAGACAATCTATTAAAGTGAAATTACACATTGTTCTGTTTGCCATCTTTCATCAGCCAGAAAGAGCTGTGCTATCACCCCGTACAGCTTCTCTAACCCCTTTCAAAACATGCAATAACACAGCAATTGGAGTTTATTTGATGCACTGTGCACTGATTTGTTTTTCCTTCCTGCAAGACCTACCTACAACTGCACCATAGTTGTGTCTGAAAGGATGCAGTGACATCTGCTCTCTGACACACAGGTCACACACACATAAGGCAAGCAGGCTATACAGACAATAATTACACTTTACCACTGAACACCAAACTTCAAAGAGGAATCCAAATAAGAGCTGCTTAGTAAGTATGTTATCGCTTAATAAGAATTACTAGAATAATTATGCTCTGTTTATTGTGACATTTTAGCTTAATTGAAACCATTTCACCATTGGAGAATTTATTCAGTAGTAAGCATCCCCCACAATGATTCTGTCCCTGTTGCTATGCACTGATTTGCAAACTTAGCAGAAGATGAGCAATCAGTAAAATGGAATATTGTGTTAGTAATTTGTATCAGATAATAGATACGCTCCAGTGAAGGAACACTGAAAAAATTAAAGGACAACCACTGGAATAGTCCTATTTTCTACCCATTTTTACCTTCTCTTTCAGTTTAAGTATCAAATTTAGGAGCAACTGTTCTAGACCTTAACAGCTTGCTTTTGAACAGAATCTCCTAATTCTTATCCATCATAACAGAGATGTACAATTCATTAATGCCTGCCTGAGGAGTAATCACCAGACGTGATGTAACTCCCCAAAATCCCTGCAGTGTCCACCTTAATTGAATACTTCTGCTTGAAACGTCCCAGAACTGCCCTGGATGTCATCCTTCCACCAGGCACGGTTATGGGAAATGCAAAGCTCCAACTCAGCCTGAGAATTCTGAGAACAGGTAAACTGACTCAGAGAACACATGAGCCTAATTCCTAATGGCACTACAGCTAATTAATCTTCACCATTAGTAAGAGACAAAAAATAAACTCCACTGAACGTGTTTCCTCAGAATAACTGGCTGTTTTATAGGAAGTTTTTTATGAGATTTATGTAATTTTAATGTAATTTTATGAGAATTATGCAAGTTTTATGAGACTTGGACACATATTTATTTCTCATAAGCCAAAGCTGTTGAAGATCGTACAAACTACAACATAGTTTTTTATTAATATTTTTTTCTTGGCATGATACAAAGGCGTTATGGTTCTTGGCTCATTATGCCAAGAAAAGTAATTCTAAAGATTTAGATAAGGATCCTACAGTCCGATTTTTTTTTGCAGACTAAACAGGCTAAAATCTTTGGAGTCTAGGACACCAGATCCGGGATGTTTCAGTATTTTATAATACAAAGAAATGTTAGTACAGCTGTAGTTGGCAGAACTGCCCATTCCCTTGCTTTCTGAAAGAGCCCTCCTGTCTCCTTGCCCTGCATCTACTGCCACATCTCAGTCAAAATACAGATTATTTCCCTTGTCTATTCTCCCTTGCCTGTCTCAATTATTTTGCTTTTTATTATTAACAGCAATTCCTTAAATCCCTTTATACTATAATCCGTAGAAAAGATTCTATACAAAAGACTATTGTTCTATTTGCAATGTGTCACACAGGGCATAAAAAATTCCTCAGATTCCTGGGATTCATTTTAAATATCTGCAGCACTTTTTTAAACTTTCATGACCTACACAAATGAGCAATTCAGCAGCTTAGTTATTCATCTTATTTTAGATCTGAATAAATGTGAAATTTAGTGACTTACAGCCATGCAGCAGTTTGTTCCAATTTCACATTTCAGGTTTTTCCCTTATTATCCACACGCTGTAACACTCAAGACACACTCCAGCAAGAAAGACATTCTGCAGCAGAATGTAATGAACACTGCTGTTTATGAAAATGCAGTGATTTACTAACCCCTTGGCACTGGAAGGCAGGACTTCCCAATATTAAGAACTAATGTAAACGGCATTAGCTAAGCTACTCAATCATGTGCCCACACCCCAGAGACAGCCCAGGGAAAAATACTCTTTCCTTTCAACTCTCAGTGAAAAAAACAGAAAAATAAAAAATAGCCCCATACATCCCAAAACATTTCTGTAATATTCATCCAACACGTTTTGAGGGCCTGTGAGAACAGATTTCTTGCACTGACGGCAGTGCATATTAGGAGATGAGACCCTACTGTATATAAGCTTATGTATTCAAAACCAAAAAGAATAAATAGATGTTATCAGCAGATTACAACTGTAAGTTGTTTACTGCGTATGAGATTAAAACCACCTCAGTACCGGATTATAAATAGCTATGATCAAACTCTGGCCTTTTTGGAATTCCAAACATCTGCGGAAACCAATTCTGTTTAAAACATAATAGCCTTTGTAAGGTGTTTGTAAATGTAACCTTAAGAGCAAAAGAAATGTTTCTTCAGTCACTACACCTTGATTCTGGGGTTTGTAATCCCCAAGAGGAACTGTTATTTCCCAGTGGAAAAAAAAATCCAGAATCAACACAGGACAGGTTACACAGCATCTCCTGTAACACAAACCACTGATTTACCAGTGGGGGCCACGGGGAATTCATGGGCATTGCTGGACACCCCTCTCAGCAGCACCTTCTTCTGAGCCCCCAGTTATACTTAAATCTTTTCTCCAGTCCACAGGAACTCTCAGATCCCATCAGGCACAACCAAACAAGAAGCTGAGGAGGTCCACTCTGATACTTGCAGGGAAGCAGAAGGAAGAAAGATATTTCTGAATGGGGTTATTTCTTACCTGCCTGCAGGAACCGGGTGATTCAGAAGTCTCTCCAGTTGGATACAGTGCCTTACACCACTGCCTTCACGCCAGCAAGCTTCACACAGAATTTTTTCTGCTTTTCCCATATATTGCCGTCCCCTCACTGCCCTTCACACAGGCAGTCACTCTGAGATATTTTTCAAGCATGCAAAGCCAGGTTTCACCCCATGTCCATGTTCTAACAGCCCAGGTGGGGTACTCTCAACTCCGGAGAGTCCGCCCCACCTGCATCTCCACAAGGAACCTCAGGAAACACCAAGATCATAAAATCACAGAATGGTTTGGGCTGGAAGGGACCATAAAGATCATTTCACTCCAATTTCCTGCCATGGGCAGGGACACCTTCCATGTAACACCAAGTCCTATCCAACTTGGCCTTGGACACTTCCAGGGAAATGGGGCAGCCACGGTTTCTCTGGGCAGCCTGTGCCAGGGCCTCACCACCCTCGCAGGGAAGAACTCATGCAGACAGTGAAAACTGGCACCGATGGACTCCTGAGGGAACCAGAGCAGGGAACTTTCTGTCAAAGGTTCACTGCTCTGAGACAAGGCCTCGGTGGGACAGCTGGGGGGAGGCGCTGGCAGCAGTTCAACATCTGCTTATTCAAGCTCCAAGACACACAAATTCTTATTTTAGTCCTGTAATAATTCATTATCTGCAAACACCAAAGATAGAGCCCAACCCCTCTTCCAATTTGTGACAACTGCAGTTTCTAATTTTCTTACTCTTTCATGAAGCTTAAATTACATTTGTTCATTGAAATAACAGCAAAATTAAAAACTGTTTCAGAGAAAAAGTTGCTAAGTAATACAGCAGTCCGCACACCTGCAAAACCTTTCTAAAGTATCCAAATTTACTTCACAAGCACATTATCACAGAAATACATGCATCCCCCTCCAGACATCATTTTAAGGGAGAACTAAAATTTTTCTGCTCAGCTTCATCCTATTTCCAACTTAGTATTTTGTAAGTCACCACAGCCCAGAAGCCCACACACATTTTCAGCTGCTACAGAGATCAATACACGATGGTAAAGGAATCAAAATCCAGAGCTGCACATCCGGGTGCTACCAGCTCTGGCTGGGGTGAAAGAGGAGCTGCTTTGCCTGTCCCTCAGCTTCCTGCAGAGCTGATGTGCCCACACCTACAGATGTGTCCTCCTGGGGAAGTTCTCCAAGTGGGACCTCTGGTGAGCCCCACTTGGAGCAGCCCCTGTCCCCTTGCTCTGGAGCAGAAGTGGGGCTGCCCACAGCGCTTGGAACAGAAAAGGTAAAATACAGACATCATGTACTTCTACAGAAATACCTTCTCAACCATATGGGCCACTCATTATTTCTAATAAACATTAAAGAAGAGCTATACAATGGGCAGGAGTCCCACGGAGCCCAACTGCTGCTAATTAGTATTTCTGCAAAGATGGAGAACACCTATAATAACAATTCCCTGGCAACGGCATAATTAATTCATGTGAAAAGGACTATTTTTAAACAAGTGAATGATCAGTTCTATAAAAACTGGACAGAGGTTATTGTAGAATTCTACAAATGTTTTTACTGGGCATTTTCACTTTATTTACAGTCCATATTTAATTATCCCCTTTCAATTATTAATAATTAAATTTCCATTTACTCTAGACACTCCATATTCTCAAGGAAAATTGTTTTGGAAACGCACAACTCACAGTGTTGTTTGGAAATAGCTGTGCGGGAATAAACCAAATGAGAAGCTATGCCAAAATTTGGAATATAAGTGTTCTCCAGCAGTAAATCAATCTCCTTGTCCCACAGACACTGGGAGCACTGGCTGCTGACAGGAGGGTGGCTGAGCAATCTAAGAGGGACAAAGAGCTCCAGTTTGCAGGGCACAGCAGGGTGAAAGGCTTTAAGATGCCAGTGGTTTTCCCTTCAGAGAGGAAGGACAGGCATATAGCACATAAAAAACAAAACAAAAAACAAACCCAAACCCAAACCAACCAAACAAAAAAGAAGCGCTAAATCCAGTTCACAAAAGTTCACTTCAGAGGGGGGGAAATAATTAACATAATAGGAAAGAAAGAACAAGGACATTAATGTCCTAATTGAAATAAACTCCCATCACATCATAAATTCCGTTTCTTGACAGCAGAACAGAATAACTAAAATGCTTCAGTTTGCACTCAGGGAACACGATCACATTACCTCGTTCCGGCTTGCAGGTGTTAAGATAAGAAAAATCTCAGGAATCCTGTGCCAAGAATTACAAAATATAACTAAGCACATTATATCTGGATGAGTATGTGAAGAAAGAAAAATCTCCATCCCATCTGGAGGCAGATTTTGCCAGGCATCATTCCAAACGACTGCACATGCAGGTAAGTGAGAGCAAAATATGGTCAGATTAAGATCTGAGCATCAGGCCAGACTGAGATCCAGGGATCTTACGACAGGGTTGTATTATCCCATGAAATTTTCCACTAGTTTTATTTTTTAATTTCGTTTTTCCAGCTGAGATTGACTCCATGGAGCAAAAGCCAGTAATGCTCTAAGGATAAACAGAGAAAAGTACCATAGCTCGGGTCACAAATCTGTGTCAGGCCCAGGACCCCAAGAGTTGCAAGTCCTGCAGGGTGCTAACCCACAGTCCAGGCTGGGAATGAGCACATTTAGGGCAAGGGCAAAGTCTGGGATGCTATTTGTTCAAAATCTACACTTCTGAAATTAAGAAAGCTGAAAGCAATACATCAGTTGCAGTAAGTTAAAGATGGAAGTGTTCGAACATCAAACTGCACCCTGGAGTTACTTAGGGGTCAGACTGGTAGATCTTTGCTACCTTTTTGGCAGGTGTTTTGCTCACACTATCCTGAATTTATAGTGGTTTTACATTTCTGAATAGTCTTCATCTATCACTGAAATCCTAACAGACAGAAACCCTTACCTACATTTTCACAAGCTTCAGCACCAGAGATAAAATCACCTCCTTTGAGATGTCTGAATAACTGGTAATACCTAATCCTGAGGATGGTTTTGTTAGCACAGCCCCACGTTTCTTTCAAAAACCGCTACCAGATGTGGCAGGCAGCATTCAGATTTTCTGCTGGAGCTGTTTGCTTAGCAGAGATGGACAATTTTGAACTTGGGAATCTGGTCACTGTTGCCATAAAAGATCTCACGCTCTGACTTTTTGTAATAAAAGAAGGGTGGCATGGGAAAATATCAGTTACAGATGCACATATGCTCTACGTGTATTTCACATCCAAACACAAGCATCTGCTATCACAATGTTAGCCCACACTTAGCAACTAAAGATTTTTTAGAAACAGACGTTCTTGCACATAAGTAATCATTTAACAAGGCCTCAGAAAATGCAGCCCTTAATAGATTTAATTAACAGGTTAATGATGTGCATAGCATGCGTGCTCTCAAAAGCAAAGATTTTCACATTAAGCTTGTTTCTGTTTCACAGAAGCAGCTTTCTGTAGAATATCTGTGCTAATGTAATTACACATCTGGCACTTCTGCTGCTCTCAATTGCAGAGATATTTACAAACAGTGCTAGTAATTTGCACAAGAGCGTCTATCTGTTCTACTGTTTTAAACAACAAATAAAGATATTTGCATGAAAATCCAATTGCAAAGAGTTCTCTTTTGTACTCCTGAGTGGTTCTATTGAATATATAAAATGATCGCTTAGCCTGCACAATAAATCTAACACTTACACTAATGTCATGACTGCCTGAGATACCTGCATAAACTAAGCCTGCCTCAGGTTCACCTTGATATAAAGGGGTCAACTAAAAATTTTTAGATAATTTTAAATTAAACATCAGCCCTGGTAATCATCTTTGGTCCACTGTGCCACCACATAGCACAACTAATGTTTTAAAATATAATTTATTGGCAATGTTCATTCATCATCCTCACTGTAATTGGGAAATGATCGAAAACCAGGCCAGAATAATGGAAATCCCACATTATCTCTACCAGTATTGTCAAGATAATGCAGTGGGTATTAATTTAAATAACGCCTCAAAGAACTATCACAACTTCAAACACGATTCAAGAAGATAAAAAGCCATTCCTGCCTCAAGCTGCTTTCAGTTCAATTTAGGTCACATTTAGGTTCATCATGATAGCACCTGAAATCCCTCAACTTACTAAATATTGACAGAAGATGTTGCTGCCCCGGTGTTTAATCAAAGGAGAGGATGAGTCCAAAGTCCTGATGGGTGTTACTGGAAGGAGATGCTATCAAAGGAACTTTCCAACACCTGCTCAAGCTCAGGAATGGCAGAAAAGATAAACCAAGACAAATATCCCTTTCTCCTTCATATGTTAAGGCACATATGATTTAGAAAAATCATCAATTATTTAATAAAAGAAAAGGATATATGTGTGAAAGAGCATAACGTACATAACTGATGTCAAATATGTATGTACACACAGACAGACATAGATATACATGCTGTGAGATACTTATATCCCAATTATCCCATTTTGCTCACATTCTGGAATCAACCAGTGTTTTCCTGCTCAGTCTGTATCCAACACACCAGAAGCATAAGTAAAATGCCATGATTGCCATACCATGGGTGCTGAAATACTGGAGCCAGCTCCTAGCCCTTCCCACAGGAGACGCTTCCAGTGCCTTGGAGGTCATGATGGAGGCTGTGGATGCTTTTGAAAATCAGATTATGACAGGCAATGGACAAAACACAGAAATCTGGTAAACGAATTATTCCAAATCCCCTAAGAGTAATGCGGACAGGCAGAATGAGGAGTGATTTTGGGGAATAGGGCAATAAAAACACTTAGCTAATAATCCTGAACCACAGATTTCAAACGGCTTTTAGTTTTGCTGCTTTTATATGAGTAAGCTGTTTCCATATGAACCAGCTCATTAGCATGCCCCAGCTGGTTCATTAACCAGTAGATGAAGATTCAGTATCACCACAAGAAAACAATAAACTGCTACAGAAAGAGCCTTCTTAAGAAATGGAGAGGGCTATCTGGGCTCTTCCAGAAGGAAATCCAGCCCTCGGTCTTCTCCCTTGGTTTAAAGAATTACAAAGTTCACCGCAAAGTTTGTGTAACCATCCGCCAAGTACAGGAAGTCTGTCCACACCCTCAGCAGATGGGGAACACGCAGCTGTAGACAAATCAGACTGGTACTTCTATGAAATAAGAGAAAATTGCCTTTCCCACCAAGGATACTGATATAACTGCTCTTAATTGAGTTTTAATTCCACTGGGAATTCTTTAATTCAATCAAGCCACTTGGAAACAGTATTCTGTTACAAATGTCTATTCCTTTCTTATGATTCCCATAATAAACTTTATTCAGAATATTCTGAGGTAAATAAAGCCAATTTGATTTGGGATCCTTTGAACAGTAAGCCATATATTTTACATACACAAAGAGAAATGACTGGTCAAATGCAAAAATCAATGAAGAAAAGGGAGCTAAGAAAATGCAATCCATATTCATTACATGTTTAAAACATTTACAGTCTACCCTATCTGAAGTTTAGAAATTCAAGTTATTCATCATCTTTGAAAATTGATCTTAAATGACTTGTATTCCTTCTGCAATGATGCAGAAAGATTTTTAGTTTATATTTAATCTTGATCCTGCTGCACATATAGAAAGTGTGTTACAAAAAGCATAAACAGAAAGCGTAAACAGAAAGTATGTACACGGCTAATAATCTGCATAAACTTCAGGTCTTTTTAAAACAAACAGAAGTTCAGATTTCTTTAACCTGACCTTTCTTTAATTTCTTTTCTTTCATATTTCTTTAATATTTACTGTTCATAGGATGCATTTTTTAAAAATCCCCTCTTAAAGCTGGTATGCTAAATTTAAACTGTTTCTATTTTACTGCCTTAAGAAGAAAGAAGAGCAAAATACCTCCTGACCTCTTGAGCTTGGGCAATGTAGGGCAGCATAGGCTGCACTATCGTGGGTTCTTTTACTTAAAGACCAGTTAGCTTCGTTGTCCCATCACTCCTACCAAACCACTTCATTGTACCATATTCCCATTCTCCCAAGGATTCTAACTTAAACCAATAAAACAGTCTTGACAGGCAAACCAAGCAACTAAATACTTTTCCACATTCATTTTTACTCATGCAAAAAACAGTATTAATGATTATTCGGTTACCATTTCCATTTATCTAAATTTACCTGATTATAGTAGTCACTGCCCAAAGAATTTTCTGCTGATAATGACGGATGTGTGATCACACACCATATCCACAGATAGCCTTATTTATTTCCACAAGCCATCAGTTTCCACCAGACTATGAAAGCAGAAGCTTCCCACCATGTGTCCAGAAAGCTTCACACCAAACTTCGCAACAAAATGAGAGAATGAAACAGTGTATGCACTCCTACATTGCCCTGTACCTTCCCGGCCTTTCAGGACAGCTTCCCGCAGGATCCTAGAGAAGAAACCATCAACATGAGCACCATAATCCTCCTGGGGAAAGACTCCAGATGCTGACAACCCACCACCTCCGCAGGGTGACAGCCCAACCTTAGGATGCAGGGGGCGAGGTGACACCGGGAAAGGTGTACAGGGTGGGAACTGTGTAACAGCTTCAACTGCATTACTCTCCTCTGTAATGATTAGATCTGGACTAACAGTAATGACCCTCTTGTAGCTTCAGCCACATTACCATTAATTAACTGGCTTTATTTATCTCCCCCTCCTCGCCCAAGAGCAAGATGAGAAAAAAAATTACCTTGCAACACTTCGACTCATATTAGAGATGGACTCTCCTTCTCAGCCCATACAGATCTGTCTATTTTCATTCCTGCAACTGCAGTCCCAAATCCTACCAGGGCTGCAATGAAACAGGACAGGGAACCTCGTTCTCCCAGACCAGCCCGAGCAGAGCACAGTGCCAGAACACTG
This sequence comes from Mystacornis crossleyi, assembly GCA_013400655.1. Taxonomy (NCBI): domain Eukaryota; kingdom Metazoa; phylum Chordata; class Aves; order Passeriformes; family Timaliidae; genus Mystacornis; species Mystacornis crossleyi. Next base: position 48,267 of record VYZQ01042787.1, read on the forward strand.
GCAAACACACAAGTGCCTGCTGTAACACAGCGGATTCAAATCCTCAGTCTGGGGAATAAATCAGCCTCGGTAAGTAGAAATAAAGATGTTTTGCATCAGCCCTCACACATTCCCATTTAGAGGTACTGCAATGTTTTTCCAGTACTTGGAAAAACAAGTCACTATGGCTTCCCAACTGCAAAGTTCAGAGTCTTGGGTATTGTAACAGACCTTAATCTTTGCAAATAATTCATTTCATTTCACATATAATAACTGAAGAACACTCTGTATAACAAAGAGACTTATGATAGAAACAAATTTAACTTTTTCTAAATACCAACTAATCAGAACATTTTATAAACTCTTCCTTAGATTAAGGCTGTACTAAAGCCCTTCTCAAGTTTCATAAGTGAATAAAACCCTCCATAAGAACAAGTCTGTAGGGCTTTCTATATTCATAATTTAAGGGAAAACAGATTTTCCCCATCGAAACTTTGGTGAGGCTTGAAAACACCTTTTAGGTCACCCTAAAAAACCCTCCGAAATCATGTAATTATAATGAAATTGCTTATACAAGCTACATTAAAATATTAACTCAGCATCAAGAATATAGAAAGGGCACACAGCAGTAACAACAGCAAGTGTTATCAGGCCAACAGGGATTACAGCATTCAACAGCTGGACCATTAGAACAAGACACTGGGTGCCAATCACACTGATAAAAAATAGGGGGGAGGTTTACTGATCACCATGCCCCAGGGAGGAGGAAGAACAGCTGCTATTTCCTGCAGAATCCATCATATTTCCTCTCTTCAGGGAATTCAAGCCCCAGACAAACGAATTGGTTGGGCAGGCACAAGAATTCATTTTTTTCCAGTCTATTTTTACGCATGTGTTTGCCAGCTCAAGGAGAAAAACACCTTTACAGCAAGACTAAATATCTCTCCCTCCAACATGCATGTTCTTCACTCAAGGGGCTTGCAGGGTCAGGGCCAGCAGACACTTGACAGAAGCATCCATGGCATCATCTTCCAAAGGGAAACAGGGACAAACTGGTCTCCATTATGTCAGCACCAATTCCAGGTGAGCAGACAGAGTCCACATTCCTACTCTGTTCTTCATTTATCTCTGTCCTACATTCTGGATGCCAAACTAATTGCTACGTTTCATTGATGAACCTCAGTTTGCCAAGAAACATTTTACAGCGACATCTTTGAATTTCCAAATGGGTATCAGGCTGTTATATAATTTCTTTTAAGATGTCACAATCCATATCGACTCGGACTCGCTTCCCACTGATGCCTAATCCATATTACAATAATAATGTAAATTATCTCTAAGGAGTGGTTAGCTGTTGTGGTCAGATCACATTGCAGGCAGACAAGCTCAACCAATACCTAAACTGTGAGCGAGAACGGTAAATGTGCTGATTATGTAAATGGAATTGTTTGAAGTCAAAGATGCGGGCCTGTATTTCACTGATAAAATGTGTAAAATAGAAAAAAACACTGCGTAAGCAATTAAATTTAACTTTTTAATCAATAAAAGGCAAACTGGGACCTAAATCCACTTTATAGGATTTAGGAATCAAAGTCTTCCTGCAACTCAAAGCCAGCAGTGATGCCCATTTAACTAGAGGGGAACTTACTGTAAGACAAAAATGTCCCATTCTATCTTGGTACTACACACAAGAGTCACATGTCATTAGATTAAGATATTGGTGTAATGATGCTCCTGATCTTTAGTTCTGGCTGATATTCTTTGTAAATAAAGCTGTACTCTCAACACTTTGGATGGCAGCACCTCACAGGAGTTTGACAGATGAGCTCGCCTGTCCTTGTTAATGCTTCGGATTCATTTTTTGTTGGTCCGGTATTTCTCCAAGGACTCCGGGGGTAGGAAGCATATTGTGCCTTTAAACTCGAACTTTCATTTCATTTCCATGTTGGCAGAACCTGGGTTGGTACCAACGTGCCCAGAGCTGCAAACCATCGATTCTCCCACCTTGTCCTGTGAGGAGGCTGCACAAAAACCAAACGTGGTGGCCCAATGCTGAGTCAGAGCACGGCTTTGATTTCACTGCTGGCTGCCAAATACAGACTCCGCTTCTCTCTCTCCTCATTCATTCATTTCATACAACCATAGAATAGTTTGGGTTGGAAGGATTTTAAAGACCATCTCATTCCAACCCCTGCCATGGGCAGGGACACTGTCCACTAGAGCAGCTTGCTCCAACCTGGCCTAAAAAATTTCAAGGGGTATCCACAACTTCTCTGGCAACCTGTCTCAGTGCCTCACCACCCTCCCAGTGAAGAAATCTCGTTTCCCTATCTTGTCACTCAAACATGGCACAATCTGCCACAAAACACAAACTCCTCCTCTTCACAGAACTCCAAAAATTCAGCAGTTTCTACAGACACTGCTTATGCCAAGCTTTTTCTTTACCATTACACCCTTGTGAACTGCTGTTCTATATTTTACCTGACATGACCTCCAGTTTTATCCACTCCTCTACTTTGTAAAGCACTGTGTAGGGTCACAGTCTTACTGAAACAACAAATACCCTTACTGGTGACACTTCCACATATGCAGAACAACTGGGAAATATATGCAACACATGCATATAAACACACGCTCAGGAGTGTCTACAGATGCAGGAATATCTGAAAGCCAAATTTACAACACACAGTTGGTGCTGCAATGGTCAGGCTTCAGTCTGAAAAGCACCAAACGACTGCCATCTGCAAGGCCTCTGATAGTTCACTAATTAATGATCAAGACTGCATTTGCTTCAGCATAATTTCGTGCTTTTATATGGATATCTTATTTGATTATAATTATCACAGACTGGAGAAGTTTATTAGGGCCAATCATTTCTTAATGCAATTAAAACCTCAAGGGAACAATACAATGTAATTTTTATTGGTGAAAGTGATGAGAGCTTATAACCAAAAGGGAGCCTACTTATTGATCACAATTATTCTAAATTATAAAATTAAAACAAATTGCATGAATTTTCCAATAGTTTTTTTGTTAATACTTGAGTTAAAAGGACCAGTTTGTGTTAAAAGCAGCAGAATGAGCTGATCTTTGGGCTCCTTCTGGCTCCTCTGTATTCAACTCTTTGGGGAAGGGATTATGTAGCCTTTCTCTCCTCCTGGATGAAATCACCCAGTCTCAAAATAGCTCTCTGGGCTATTGCCTCTGCTTCCCAATCCTGTTAGCACAACACCTCTAATTCTTCCCCTTCCACAACACCGTGACACTTCCCATTAAAATGAGTCCAAAAACCATTTCTCCACAGCACAAATAATTATTTATTGTTTCACCCAAAGGTATTAACATGGAGATTGGAAGGTAAAAACAGTAAGAAGTCTCTATGAGTAGATTCTATGTGCATACACCTTATCCTGCTCTTTTATACATTTTTAGAATACCTCCACCTCGGTGCTGGTAAAACAAATTTTTCTCCTTCCTATTCTGTCATTCTCTCTCTATTGTCATCTTAAAGGTGTTCCTTTTCTTTCTCTGCTCAGACAAGAGCCTTTCAGGGTTTAGTAAGCTCCTTACTTCAAGACCTGCTTAAGAAAAGCAATACATAGCCCACTGATGGGTGCCAGAATGTGATTTATTTCCATTTCACAGCTTCCCTTGAGAACCCAAGTAATCACTGTGAGAACATCTCATCACTGCCACTGGTTAAGTCCCATTTGCTCCCCCTTAAGAGAGCCTTTTGATTTAACATCTTGCCTTTAACCAAGATAATATTATAGCGTGTTCCAAAATCCACTATAATATTCTAAAAAATGTTCCGTTTTGAGAAATAATGCTTAGCTAGTAAATCTACACTGGATGACCGCCTGTTTCCAAAGAATACAGACAGCATTCCACCATTCCTTACACCACGCTATTTAAGCCTTTTGTAGTTCTGATGAATGAGACCCAGTATCTGATATGCCATACAAAAATTGGAAAGAAACTACCCTAAAAAAAAAGTTCTAAAGAAAATATTTTACATTTCCTTAGCCAAAATAGACCTAAGAAAATAGTCTGTAGAGGAATAAAAGGCAGATCAGGGAAATACCAGCCAGCATTATCTAAGCGAACCTTTCTCCAGGTACCTACACCCTTCTGCTGGGATATTTACACCAGGAGAGGCTTTCCACCTGCAGGTATAAGCAGTGGCACTTGGAGCCAGGATATTTACACCAGGAAAGGATTTACACCAGCAGGTACAAGCAGTAGCACCCAGAGCCAGGACATTTACTCCAGGAAAGGATTTACACCAGCAGGTACAAGCAGTGGCACCCAGAGCCAGGACACCTTCACTGCCATCAGCCACCTCACGGGAACCAAGGAGAGTCACAGAGGCACAGTGGGAAAAGGCTGACTTCAGTATAAGTCAGCTTCCTTTGATTGTTCTTATGAATTACATAAGAGAAATATCACAAGAGCCAACTGTGGCTGGCACTGAACAATTTTCCTAAGTGTGCTTTAATAGCACAGAATACAGGCATTTCTTCCTGCGTCAATATTCCACCGCAAAAGCTTTTCTCCTGAGGCTTAGAGAAATCCTTCCTCCTCTAATCCTGTTTTCCAGTGACAACTTAAGAACTGAAATGGCAATAATTTCCCATCTCCAGTGCTAATTCACAAACTGCCAAACCTTTTCTTTCCCTCCGCTGTTCTCATCCAGCAGGGCTCCGTATCCTCATAGAATATGAGTTTGAACTGTTCAGCTCAGTGAGGGGTAGCATTGATGGGTGGAGAAGGACAGGGAACCTCTTCTTCTTATTTTATATATTTGCCGATTTTTAATTTCTACTCTTTGGAAAGAATATCAAAATAATGTTCAATCAAGGCCACTTAGCTCAAGGCAGTGACACTTAAACCCTCCAGCCCCACTGGCCACCTTGTGTCACAGAACAGCAGTTTATAGTCACTTGCAATATACAGAATGCCTATTAATTTCAAATACTTATTAAAAAAACCCCTCTAATAAATCAGCACTGCCTGTGTTTGGCAATTTCTTTGCAGCAGCTCGTATACCCAGCGAGTCTTGCACTGGCAACAGCATCTGGATTAACCATTGTTGTGTTGCTAATCACACTTGCCAATTATGAACTGCAACAATTAGAATGCTGCTTGATCTTTAAACATTTCAGAACTAATAAATTATCTACATATATATCTATATACAAAGAGGTCTAAGAACAGAATACACACTCACTTCAGACTTTAAATCTCAGATAATTCTGCACAGCAGACACTTTAAGGGCAGGTTAAGTACTTTTCTTCTTTTTTTAAAATGATTGGTGCCAGTTCTGAACCAGAATACTATTTCATCCCAAAATGGAACACTGTACAGCCTGAGTCAATGCCTGTGAAAGTCACTGGAATGCTTAGATATATTTGTTCTGTATTTTTATGATAAAAAAGAAACAGAAAATTCTATGCCTGCAGTGTGACTCAATGTCAATTAGACACTAACGCCTCAGGCATTTTCCTTCTGGTTTGATATTCAATTCCACAAATCTTAGTTCAAAGGGAAGAGTTTTTCCAAGCCATATTTGGGCATAAGATGTGTTCCCTATGAAACGGAAATCACCTTGTAGTTGTGGCTAGTGTGAAAACAAAAATGAACCAGTGATTTCAAAGAGCAAATGTGCTGTATAGATATTTGGGAATTTGCAGCCAACTACAGCCCTGCAATTTTACTTTTGTTATGTATTTTCCATGAACGGGCTTAAATGAGAGCGCAGATGGAGGAAGAATCACACATAACTAATTTTTATTGACTAGATGTCAGGACTTAGAGACAAGCCTATAATAGATATTTGTGATATTTTTGTAAGAACAAAACACTACCGCTGAGGGGATGGCGTGGGTATGAACATGCACGGACTGGTCATCAAGGGCCCTCAAGGGAAGAGCTCTCCACGGTTAATGGAGAGCAATCGGCTTCTCCAGCAGCAAACTGGGAGCACCCAGGTCACGGCCACATGTGGACCTTCTGCCAGAGAAGCTCCTCTTTCAGTTACACAGACACAGCTGAGGTTAGTCTTTCCATACAGCTCTTGATTTTTCCCACTGTTTCACCAGGAATCTGTACCTTTAAGTCACTTTCCAAAAAATATTTTGTAGGTATTTGGCTTAGAAATTCCTACTTTCAGGAGGTATATCCCATTAATTACCTGAAATGCTTTTAAGCCCTGATAAGTAGATACTGAAATGGTCTGTTGAGCCACAAAGTGCTGAAAACTGGGCAGGTTCATAGGAAGAGGTGGGGAAAGACTTAACTCACTACAAGATGGTAAATCAGGTTAGAAAGGAAAAGGAAAAGCATACACATGCCTTCCATTGTGAACAGCTTTCTGAGCAGAAACCAAACTGTCAGATCGCCTTGACGGTGGGTTTAAATTGTAATTTTCACCTCCGCCATCTCTCCACTACCCATCCACACCAAACATTAATCTTCTAATTAAATAGCACAGACTTCATCCACAGTTTTGCCCAAGCAGTGCTATTCTCAGTCCCTCTTTGCCCCTCAGAAAAAGTCCACTAACATTCAACTGTTTCGAGCTTAACAGCCCCAATCTTGCAAGAAATATGCTACCAGCAGAGATCAACTGGCTGCACCAGAATAGCAAAATCCCTGACTCTCCATCCTAAATTGATTCTTTTCTCCTTCATACATATAATCTCTTAAGCCCTACGTTCAATATTTTTGCACAGCCTATAATATGTTCCTAAGACACACACACAGCAGCTCCAAATTCACTCCTTGCTCTTCACCATGAAGTGCATCTCAGTAGAGAGGAACAAATGCCTCATTTCAAGTAGAGATCCAGGGAAGGAGGTCCCACACAGCCACGGTTGCAGGAGACTGCCTGAAACAGTGAAAACTGGCTCAGTATATAACTTCAACCATTCATACCTTTTGTGTTTCTATACCCAGTCCCTTTAAGAGGAGATAGAACATCACATTTGCATTTAACCTGAGGCAGAAAATCCTAGAAAATATTTATGACCAAGTAATACTTGTATTGCTCAACCAAATTTATAGTTATAATAAATAAAGAGATCTTACAATATTCAGCCTTATTTTGACTGCTGGTTAACCTTTTCTGACCAGTGCACAGCAGGAAATAACTCCACCCCCAAGAAGGTTGATATGCATTTTTGAAGTTCATTTTCCTCTGATTTCACGCAATTCCAAATTCTCCTATAATGACAGGTGTCACAAGAGGAAACAGAAACTCTTTTTTAATTGGTCCTCTCAGCCTAGCAGGAATTTTCAGAGTGCAGGGAGTTTCTTCAGACAGCATTTTTATGTACTATATTTTCATCATTTAAGAAGGTCTGGAATGTTGCAAGGATCGTTATCACATGACAAAGAATGTTAGGCAAAGCTTTTTATCTTGGTTGCTATTAAGTGCCCTTTTATTGCTGTATCAATCAACTAAATGATTTCCAAAGTCTGGTGTAAAATAGCGTGTTGGTGGAGCAAGCAAAGCTGACGGTGGGTAAAACTGTAATCTGTTTACATCTTGGGACTTGATGGCTTATGCTGCTGGTGAGGCATTTCCTAAATCTTTCATTATTGTAATGACTGGAAGACAAAATGACAATGAGTAAGAGGTTGTCTGGTGCGCAGATGACTCCCTGAAAGCTTTGAAAACCAAAAATAGAGCCCATAAAAACAGTACTAAAAGAACTTTATATGTTTGAACTGTAGGTATTGGGAAGCAAAAGAGGGAGACCAAACAACTTTGGAAATAAATGGAGCGAAACTGTGATGATGCAGATGGGAGGGAACCAAAAAGAAGATGGAAGGATGATTCTCCATGTGGAACATCTAAATTAGGTAGGGAAAAAAATGGATTTTGAGTTAAGAACTTCAGATTTCAAATTCAACAAACATAATTATGGTTTTCCACGCTAATAGCAAGGCCCAACGCTGTTCCTTTCAAGCAGTTCAGCCCTTCTGTCACGACTGCAAGATGAAGCACAATCAGTTGCTTTTATTAGACATGGTTGCTTTCTTCCCCAAAAAGTGAATGTTCAGCAAAAAGTAACAAAATGCTGTTTATTAGTACACTCCATGAAACAATACAGTGCAGGGGAAAAAACAACCCAGTAGGTCAGGTGCTTTTCTTTAACAAACTGCATCATGCAAAACACTGAATTTATAAATGCACAAGCGGATTGGCTCTGGCTGAGATGCAGCAGTTTGAAAGTTTCAAAGCAGCAGTTTGAAACAGATGGGTCACTGGTTATAAAAGTTTGCTACAGATGGAGAATTACTACAAATATTTTACCACTTTACACTTGGATCAAAACTTTGCATAAAATACAAATAATTTTCTCTCGCAACATTGCTCTGTTCTTAAAAAGAGACATTTCTGCCATTATTTTGCGATGTCAGAGAACTTTAATTCTCCAAAGAAATGCCCTGCATATACTAAAAATACACACCTCTGTTCAAAGCTTCCCTTTCCGTGAAGCAAAGAACATCCAGAATGTTTCATACCCTGCCCACTGCATCACATATTTGCCACCACACTTGTGTGAGCACAAGCCCTTCCATTCAGCAAGAGTTTGCAGAAGCTCAAACCAGCTGCTCCAGCTCCAGTAAAAATCATCTCCTGCTGTTCCAGCACTGATCCTACAGCCAGTGCTCCTCAGGCAGCTACTCACTCCAGGGCAGCAGAGTGCAGACCTGGAGATGTCTGTGAAGGCTTCACCATCAGCCCCACGGCTGGAACGAGGTCTGCACTGTGGGAGAAGCCCATCTCAAATGGGGGAAGGCCTTAGGATGTTGCCATTCTGGAGCTGGATTTCTCCAAACGCCATTCCCCTGAGCTAAAGCTCTGAGGAGGATGATTAAGAGCCCTGAAGCGTGCAAAGCCCAGCTGTTCCTCACAATGCAGGAAAAGCCCTTCTTAGACCATTTTACAAGCCACCATTTTTTATCTCTTTCCCTCATATATATCAGAGACTACATGTTGCTTTTCATCAAGTGCCTTTTATTAAGCCTACCACCAGTTTTATCAGTAAATTTTACTGTATATAAAAGTTTCCTGTACTTCACTGTACAGCTATTTTGTATTTGATTTTATCTTTGACTAGATGGGTTGTTCAGAAAATTTCAGATAGGACACCTGCTTTACAAATGAATTAACAAAGAGCAATAGCTTTGGAAGATCACAGGTAAAACAGTATAATGAGACTCAGAGGTTCAGTTATTTTACTGCTCCTAAAGGCAACTCATTCTCACCAGGCACTGGTTCAACAGACTGCTCATACCCCTCTGAAGTATGAAGGACTAAATGCTTGCCTTTATTTCCTGGGCTTAAATGTCATGGGAACAGAGACAGAAATGATAGTATGGGCTTTCATTATTAAATTTTTGCAAAATTACTGAACTACAGGTTATATCAAAAGAAACTGCTCCCCAGCAGGCACATCCTGCTGTAGCCATCTCTACCACTTCCCTACACTCATGATAAAACAATTTTACAAGAGCTTGTAACACGGTAATATTAGTATTAAAACACCTGGAGTACACAGAAGCACACACTACTCTCCTGAAAGGTCAAAAACCAAAATTTTCAAAGCCAAGTATTACTATCTATCAACTCCGAATTATTCCACAACCTGAGAGAGCATAGCATGAGTAAATTCAAACGTGTGCCGCTATCAGAGGTGGGGTGGTACACAGAGGTTCCCTCTCCCTCATTCCTCCAAGTAAAGAAGCAAATGTAACTCCCAGAGGCTGGGAATAACATTAACCTCCCGAATCACACGGAACAGCAGCGAACAACAAGGAAACCCCAAAAGACCCAGCCACCCAAACCCAGCAGCGCATGAGGTGAGATACGCTGTGACACTACAGAAGTCCCACAAAATACACATGAAAAAGTTATTTTTTTCACTGCAATATATGAATGTCTAACACTAATGGCAGTAAATCAGTAAACATTATTTAAATTGCCAAGCTCTAACAACCTTCATTCCCTAAAAGTGTATTTCAAAGCCACGTTGGCACAAATTAACCAGCGCAAGGGTACAGTGATGCATTGGTGAATTTGCAGTAGGGTGAGTAAACATGGTAAGAGAGTCTAAATATGAAAATTTTTGAATTACAGGGTAATTAGGTGCTTTTTTAATGTATCTTGTCAAACTTTTGTCTCAGACTAACACACAGCTGTGGCTTTGGTAAAAGTAATTCATTCACCATAGACTTCAGCTTCAAATGAGGGAGAGTCTAAACTTTCAGCTTAATAATTCATTTGCAATTTTTAAATACTGCATATATTATATCAATATTTTAGCACTTTAATCACCGGGAAGCTGAACACATGCTTAATTTGAAGTTACAGAAGGAATGATGTGAGGCAGACTATGGCTGGCACCTCGGATCTCCCCTTGGAAAGCATTTCACTTGCAGACAGGGCTATCCGGATCTGCTGGGGTGAAATGCTCACAGACTGGATTTTCCAGCCTGTCTTCTACTCACACAGCCACGTGAAATAACCTGTAAGACATTCAAAGATTGTATTTGTGAGACTGGGCTGTTACAAAACTAGGATTTTAATGAAATATTCTCAAAGTCACTGCACTTCAGGCATACATTTTGTTTGGTTTATGAAATAAAGGTGGCACAAATATTCTGAAGTACACAACTGCGCAGCTTTTGGTTCCCAGGTACTGAAATGCTTTGGGTCATGAAAGGCACTTCTGGTAAATGCCAGTGAAGGCTTCACCAAAACAACAGTTTTAGCACACACTGGGCATCTCCCTCTGCCCAACCAGGGGAGCCTTGAGTATAAAACTGCTAACAGATGGCAATGCTTTACTTTATAAAGCTGATTCCAGTAATTAAGAATGTGAGGTTTTCCACTTCATTTCTGCTGATGCAAATCCATTAGAAACCTTGATATATAAAAAGAAGCCCACTTCTTGTGACAATTTAAGTGTGACTGCTCAAAATTTGTCACAGACATAACAAGTGTTATCTGGGCTTCATCCAACCTCAATCAGATTTGCTCAAAGAACTTAACAATCACTTCAACCCACACTGCTGCTCTTCTTTAAATAAAACCATACAAGATCCAGAAAAAGAGAAAGTTCACATGACACCACTGTATCTTATTCTCCATTTACTGCTCTGAGGGGATAATATCAGTTAACCAGCACCCACATGTGAGCAAAGTGTCAAATCGGGGCTTTTTAATATATGTGCTTTAAACAGTACCTTCACATTTAGGTGTCTATTCTATGGCATACAATGCACAAAAAAGAAATTTTCTTCATTACAACAGTGCTACGCATCAGTCACAAATTATTAACCAGTATTTTCTGACAGTTCGGTCTGTTTCAATTATTTATTACTTGGCACATGCTTTACATTTTTTCTTAGATTGTACTTTTCCTGTCTTGTCAATAGGAATTCGTATTTGCTATTCAATTTACATAATGTGTAGGCTCTCCTGAATCATCAAAATAAGCTGAAGTAGTAGGGAAGTGACTTACATGAATATCAACAACCCCTATTTTTCACTCCTAGCGACATCCATACAGAAGCCAAAGTATTGAAAAATAATACCAAAAAGAACAGGGAAAGAAAGGCCAGAGGGCAGGCAGCATGATAGGAAAAACATCTGGCATCAGGTAAAACAGGGTAAGGAAATGGTAATTAATAGAGGAGAGGGTTTTCCTTGGGGCACACACATAGGCACGTGCTCACCGGTACTGTATCCAGCCAAGGGGTTTCCTAAACATGATTTAATTTGGACCACAAGGCACCTCTGCTGATCAGCAAAGGAATCCTAACCCAGCAGTAAACAGCTGTAAAGAACAGACACCGCAGCCACAGTGCCAGAAAATAAAACTTAATAGTTTTAAAAACCAGCCAAAGCACTGGGCAGCAGCTGAAACAGATGACTCAGCCCCAAGAGGTGTCCCCCTGTCACTAAGACCCAGCTAAAATCATGCAGGTGATCACCGCAGGGAAAGCCAACAAAGTACTTCATCAACCACTTCTCTGAATGGTATGCTGAACCTCATCACTCCTGCCCCAATTTTATTTGTAAGAAATATATTTAGGTACAAAAACAAGTTCAATCTTTCTGGTAGGGGGAAAAAAAAAAAAAGAGTATTTTATGCTTCTCCAAATTTATCCGGAAATAATTTTTTTATGCATTGATAAAAGGCACAGTTATCTATGCTGAAGTGTAAAGCAGTACCAGACATCTTCACCGGCAAGGAGAGCGTGTTCCACTTTTCTGCACAACTCATTACTGACAAAACCCCAAGAAAATCTTTATAATGTTCTGTTTCTCATTTCATGAATTTTTACAGCTAATGTGCCTTCAGTCAAGAATAATGTAGTGATTAGAACAGAGCAGGGTAAGAATATCTGGCAATGTAATACCTATAGAATTTAATGAATTTCTCTCCGCCTAGAAGAAATTTATTGATCACCAATTTTTTTTTCCAGCTTTAGATCAATTTTTACATCATTTAGCATAAAGTTTCTAGAATTAATTCATGAGAAGGTACAGATAACAAGCTTTGAAGGTAACAAGATATTGATTTGTGCGACTTTCTATGCTAATTTTAGGATTTGATCACAGCTAATTTAATTTGACTGGTGCTTTTTTACTTTCAGATATCTACAAAATAACTTGAGGATGAAGATTCTCTTTGACAATAACTTCAGAAGACCCCATCAGAAAATAAAATCAGGAAAACTTACAGGGTTTTGTACTCACTTGTGCACACACATTCAGGCATGAATTCACACACCAGCTTGTTCAGTGACAAAATATATTACCTGGAGTAATCTGCCAAGACACGAGGCCAGGGAGGTCTCAGCATGGAGCCACCTTTTGATTAAGAGTCTCCACTGAAAGGATAATTTTTAAAATATCAGGAGTAAAAGATGCATTTTGCTTGGGCAGCGTTCAGCACTATCTCGTGTCGAATCGCTGTGTGTGTTAAGCATCATGTGCCAAATTAATGCAATTTCCACACTGAAATAGTTTAAGGCATGATTTTCACACTGGAGCTTTCACATTCCTTGGCACTACCTCAGTGTTTCCTGGGACACCACAGCACTGGACAAGCCTCTTGGACAGGGATTTGTTAAAAGCACAACTCCTGATCTAGGGTAGTAACTGTTTGGCAGCCAAATTAAATAAAATCTAGAAACCATCTGTTTTAGAAAGTTTAATGATTAATTTTAGGAAGATGTTCTAAAAATGAGATTATTTTTGGCATAGCATTTATTTGTAAGACATATCGCTAGCAATCCAGCATTTTTCATACCAGGCTTATAACTACATTTTCCAGTTATCCATCTGGGCCCTTTTCAATTCAGTGGTTTAATTAAAACTCAATGGTATTATCAATCTGTTGCATTTTTCATTTTGATGGTTATTACATTTACAGTACAGCAGGAGTACAAATTAGAGTAAGAAGATAAATCTCATCTTAAAATTTCATTTCTCTATCTTCAGTAACTTTTCTTGTCATAATATTTTCTAGCTCATTCACGTTCATGAAACAGTTTTAATGATCTATTTTTTTTATTACAATAAGGGGAAATAGGAAAAAATTATTTTTCAATAGCTTAACACATCTCACAGGGTATCTCTCATCATTCATTCCATCAGTCTGGTCAACAGATGGGCATTACACAGCAAGGTTGGGAAAAGGTCCATGACGGGGTTGATACTAAGTTTTCTTTTCACCTCTTAAACATGTAATCTGGCAGCAGGCAGCCAACTACATATTTCAGAGACAGACCAGAGACAGAGATGTAGGGAAAACGTAACAGATTCCCCGAAGAAGAGAATGGGCAAACAAAAATTGCAACGTTGCAACTTGCTGGTAGATTCAATTAATATTTAAGAAGAGCATAGCTGTGCTTCCAAACTACCTACACAGTCCTGGAGGATTTCAGCTTTAGGATGCAATATCCAGGGCCTTAAGGAGTCTATTTATCATCTTTGCTTTGGCTTTGTGCAGCATTCCCAGAGCATCCTCTGTTTCCTGGGGAGACAATGCCCCTTTTCATTTCCCAGCTCCAAGCCTTGCAGCAGAGCTCCTACCACGCCAGAGCTGCTTGTCTGGCTCTGAAAATGGCAGGACATTTGGAGCAACACAGTTAAAGACTCATTAAACCAAATTTTAGAGCTGGCTTTGGTACTTTTGATGGCTACTGCAGTTCTACAAAAGGGGGAAAAAGCCGTCTCGGGGTCCCATGCTCAGTGCCACTGAATCCTTCAGGTTTTCAGGATGAAACATTTCAAATACTGCCTGTGGTATGCAATATGAGAATCAATAAGAGGAAAGGAAAAAACGGAAAAGAATATTCACCCTGTATCACTAGATGATAGGCAGCAATCTTAAAACCTTATAAAAATGTAAGGCATAATCCAGTTAAAAAGCAAGAATGTAAGAAAAAGGAATATGATTTATTAGACCAAAGGATATAGCTAGCAAAATCAAACACTCTTTCAGCCTGTGCCATAGCAAGGTCATGATGAATTAAATTTTGGATGATGCTTGGATGTCAGAAGCACAAATTGTTTCAAGAGTCATTTAGACAGATTCATGGCAGAGTTCACCAGGGCTATGAAGGTTATTGTCCCTCATTACGGTGCAGCTCAGGGCTCCCATCTCCAGCTCAGGGCTTCCTAAAGCTCCAGGCTGCCAGAAGGGAAAGGGGACACCACAAAGTCTCTATATTCTCCCATTTTTACAGTGTGCCAGGCAGCAGCATGGGCAGGGCTGGGGACAGGGGCAGCCACTGGGGCACTCTGAGCTGGCCACTGCTGCTGCTCTCTTGGACTCACCTGAAAGAAGCGGAAACCAAGGGCTGCTGAGGGTCAGTAAGAAACACACCTTCATTCCCATACATCATCTTCTGGCCTTACACCAACGAAGAGACTCCTAAGAAGCATTTATCTGATTAATGTTTTCCAGCAATCAACCTGTCTGCTGGGACACCATTTGTCAGAAGTTGTGCCTGGATTTGTGGTGTTCATCATTTTGTTTCCGCAGACCTCACACAAAGTCAGTGGAAATTCCTGCTGACTCAAATATTGGAACAGAGCCAGTGTGTCCACAGAAAGAAGTGGTTATACAGCTTAAGGGAGGAAAAATTATTTAACTTCTTGGTCAAATGAGATTCTAGCTTAGATGCTGATCTTGATTACTGAGGGAGAACAAAGAACAACACAGTAAACTCTGACAGGCACCATGAAATCATGATGTCCAAAAAACAGCCTGTATCATAACAAGGAATGTCATCTGAGGCTTAAAGTCAGGTTTTTCCTTTTACTTTGGCTGAATCTTTATAACAGCAGTATTTTAAAAAATAAAAAAAAATTAGATAACACTATTTTTCAAGAAACACACACAAATAGCAATTTTGCAGCTGATCAGTTTTGACACACCTGGCTATCAAAACGTTCAGCCTTCTATGAAAAGCCTGCAGTTAGCTGAGAGGAGCTACCAAGAGTATGTCTTCATGCTGACATTCCCAACAAGAATTTTAGAAGTACCTTGGCAGTACTGACTGTACCCATCGCCCTCAGCCAACACCCACGAGACACATCTTACTCCACACACACAAGTGTCACTCACTTCAGCCAACTCACGTACAAGTAACTGTGAAAAAATGCTAAAAAACAAAAATAGACATTAATCCTAAACATACACGTAACTGTTCCAGGGTCATATAGTGGGAGCACTGACTAGTTATCTTTCTGTATGAGGTATTCAGAGGCACGAAAAGGGCTTGGCACTCAACTTGCATTAACTTTTGATATGAGTCAGACACCCAATTATCCTTTGTGCTGTTGAAAAATCCACCCTCGTCTCTTAATTCTTGTATTTGCATAGGAGTTGACATCTATTAAAACATCATTAGGTATGCAGTCAAAACAACATAACACTTCAAAAAATTACTGGTAGTCACAGTTAATTGTCTGTAAAATATTTCTTTAAAAACTCGGTAATTGGATTCAATATTTCAGATATCTCTTCCATAGATTTTGGCGTTGGATATTTACCAGGAGAGCCTCAGCTACTGGTATTTGCACCAAAAAGAATAGAAGGAAACCACAACACTGTAGTAGCCTATGCATTATGAGTAGTTCTGACTTAATTGCAAAATCGTAAGTAAAAGAACTGAAGCGCCTACCAGTTCAATATCTATTTACACTGCTGTTAAAAAGGGTGATGTCTCTACACTTGAAACAATTTTGAGCCCAAATCAAACAGAAGAAAATCTTTACAAGAGATGTAAATGATCATTGCAAAGTACTTCATGAAAAAGCTAGAAAGAAGCATAAGCTTATTAAGAAGGATCACAGAAATCTGAATACGCAAAACATAAAATGATTAAAAAAATAATTAAAATTACAGATTAGCCTTTAGAACTTACCACAAAATATAAAGAAAAAGATAGGAAAGCTGGTTAGCATCAAGGCTAAGAAATAAATGAGGTTTCAGGAATATCAGGAGCTAAAGGAATCGTGCCAACAATATGATTAAGCGCCTCCTGAGTCCTGTGAAGTCGCCATTAGAGAAGCTCACCCCATCCCTCAGACCTTGAGTGATCCATTCCCTGCCCTGGATGGAACACTTTGGTTCCACCGTGCCCTGAAGGACACTCAGGTGCCCAGAACACACATGGATACAAAGTATTCCTGAGCAGTGCCCTGACTGCTGCCCCTGCTCCAGCCCAGCCACACACATTCCTGCTTGGAAAGCCCAGACAGCCCTGCACCAAAGGCTTTTTCAAAAGAGACTTTTTTCCTGCAGTCATTTCTGATGTGGTCACGTTTCAAACAGTCTTGTTCACGCACAAAGTGCAGCACTGGCAAAATACTGGGAGAGTTTCAATACCACACCTCCTTCCCATCGGCAACAACTCTGAGCACAGAACTGTGCTGCACAGTGAACACAGAGAATAAAAGGGGAAGAAAAGGTAAATTAGCAACAGATCAATAACCTGCCAAGAAATTATCTGTTTCTTTAATAAGACAAATATAAACTAATATCCAGAACAATATTTTGGCTTGAAACTGAGTGAGAGACTGGAGATTACATCAACTGAACCAAACAAAATACCAAAAATTTATCTGAGTGCTCCATCACTCTGAAATTACTGCAGACAAACTGCCTATTTACTCAGAGGAAGCCAGCTATGGACATGAGTAAGTAGTTCATCTTTGTTAAAATGAAAATAGTATTTGGTCTCTTAAAGCAAGGTAAAATACAGCAAAAACTGCAAGTGTTTTCTCATCTATTCTTGAATCCCTTTATAAATGGCAAGGCCACTTAGCAAGTAACAGAAATGGATGCAGCTGCAAAGTGAATGGAGATAAGTGGGGAAAGGAGCAGCCACAGCTGTATCACGCTGCTTAGTACATTAAGTTAAGGTAATCCCATGGCTGGGATTTAAATATCATCTGCAGAAAAAGCACCTCTAAGAACCACTCCAAGATGTAGTTTAACAGAGTTTTGTATGCCAGTGAAGGCATCTGAAACTGCCAAAAAANACATTAAGTTAAGGTAATCCCATGGCTGGGATTTAAATATCATCTGCAGAAAAAGCACCTCTAAGAACCACTCCAAGATGTAGTTTAACAGAGTTTTGTATGCCAGTGAAGGCATCTGAAACTGCCTGAAGAGGATACCCGTGAGCCATCAGCCAGATTAAACAGCAACCAGAGAACTACACAGACTTCTCAAATAAAGAAATCAGCCTGAAAAGTATTTTAAAAAGTATGATTTCTTTTTTCTTATAGCAGAGGAGAGACAGCAGTGGGAGGCAGATCTCACAGGGCGCAACATCCACATCATCTGTGGGAGAAGACCCCCCCATAACCAGCTGCTGGGAGAATGATGACAAACTTTGGGGATTTTAACTTAAAAGGTGTTTACAAAGTTCTATTAAACCTCTTGTACTGCAGCTCATCTGGTGCATTACTGATATTGGCCCTGAACACACAGTGCACTGCTTGCTGGTTAATTATGTCCCATTAATAAATCAATGAAGCGCTTTGATCCTGATTTGATTCACGTTAGATTCTTTGAGCAGCTCCTCGCTGCAGCAGGAAGGTGTCACAGCCTTCCCTGCCTGTCTTTCTGACAAATTGAGAAACAATATGCTTCACAAAATTCGTACTGTCAAAGATTTTATCGCTAATTCAGCCCCTTGAAGGAAATTACTCATCAGTTTGAGGACCGACCAGGGAGAAAAGTATTCCCCATGATTTTAGAAGGAGCAAAACATCTCTGCACAAGCAAAAATAACGCCATGTTGACTTCAGGCAAGCCTGACCACTCTTCAGATACATAAAAGGCCACTGTGATGAGTTTTAATACTAAGTTTATTATTTCTTCCATTAAAGAATTTATTTTAGAAAAAGCAGAGGCCTGACAAAACTATTAAAACCACAGACATTCTCTTCTGCCTCAGTCTATTCATTGAACTATTTTTCCCCCAAAGCAGACAGGCACTCACAACAGCACAAAGAACACCTGGCAGGAGGACGCCTGCTACAACAGCAGCAGTTAGCAACTCCCAATTTGTAATGTTGGATTTTATTGTTAGTTTTCTGCTGTAAATTCTGTTTTCTTGCAATTCCGCTAAGCCTAGGTGAACTATATACCATTTACCAGAGTTTAACTCTCTGCTGACTGGTCCCCATAAACAGCATTTGTTGGCACAGCCATGAATTTAGAGAAATGGGAAAAACAATCCAAGGGAAAGTATTGTAAAAGAAAAGTGACAATTACATTTCCTTTTATTGATGACCCTGAGCACAGTAAAGTGCTGGCAAACATCCTTCTTCCCACTCCATCACAGCCCTCGGTGCAGCGTGTCCTACACCACCACTAACCTTCAGTTCACCTTTTTTTTTTCTCTTTTCCTGATGGATGCAAAGCTGCACAGGGACAGGACAGATCCACGCAAAAGCAGGGAGGAAACAGGGCTTGGGTTGGCAGTGCAAGGGCAAGAGAGAGAAAAGAGATCACAGCTCTAGGCCACTCTCACTCTTTCACTTTCCTTAAAAGTATCAAGAAGCTAAGTGGTTGCATTAAAATTAGGAAGGATGCCCACCTGCCCTCAGTAGTTAGTATCCTTCCAAGGAGCCACTAAAGCCTTTTGGGAGACATCTCTTTCTGGAAACAAGATCCACAGGAGTCTGTATGCTTGAGAAGGTGGAGCCCAACCTGAACGCAGAGAAATTGACTGGCAAAAGGTATTTCCTGGAAGGTAAACGTATTTATTCATTCTATGGCCTTTCTACCTTCTGTTAAATTTATGAGCTTTTACGTTCTGTTATATTTTCAGCATTCAGCTCAAAAAACCACAGTCGTGGCACAGAACGAAAAAATCCCATAAAGTCAAAAAGCATAAAGAGAGATTTAACTGCTTCCTCTTAATTTTTTTTCAGCTCTGGGATAAATCTTTGATCCAGGCTCAGCTGAACGTCTCAGCTACTCTCTGGTAGGGGCAGAGGAAATGCACACCTGGAGCACCTCCTGAAACTGTTTCACAGCTCTTGGGCTCTCACCACAGCCCAGTCCAAACACATTCCAAGACCAGGGCTCAGAGATGCCAGGGATGGTGCCCACTCCCTGCCGACCCACCAGGATCTCCACAGGCAACAGAATCAAGATTTCTCCGGAGCCTCTACGCTTCCTGTGCTGCTGCCACCCATAAATTCCCACGTGAGTTCTCTACCCAAACACATCAGCTCTGTCTGATCTGTCTTCAGTAGCTGCAAAATGCTGAGCTCTAATATATGACAGCAACGGGATCTAAATCATTCCACTTTTGAGCTGTCACACACACACACACAAAGCTTTGGATGAGGCCAGGCCAGTCTGCCAAATAAAATCTGCCACAAAATCTTCTCAAATTAGGAAGAAAAAAAAGCAAACACCCTACTTTACTTAGCTTTGGTTGTTCTCCTCCTCTCCCAATACCGTGAGCTATAAATTTCCCCAGAACAGAACCCATTAACACAATTTTTAACAACCAGTAACACCACTGGTACCAGGCAGCTGTCACCACTGTGCCTGCTAAAGCTTTACAGACTGCTCACAGAAAAAAGCTGGAACAGTACCCAGGGGTTGGTTTTGCATCAGAAGAATACAAGGCTGGAACATAATAATTATACTTAGAAAAATGATACAGAATCTACCCAGCAGATATTTTATCTTTGATCACACCTGGTTTCCAGCTGAAAGGAAATCAGCCAGCCTTAAGAAAGATACTCCAGGATGGATCACAATAAACTGAATAGGAAAAAATGAAGCTCGGAAAATTAAGCTTTAGAAGTTTGTAATCTTCATCTATGAGACCAAACTTCATCCTTCCTTACTGCCACAATTTTAATCTAAGCTTCTGTGATAGGTGCAGCAACTCCTTTACCTACACCTGAAGCCATGCTCATTTTAAGAACATACATTTCTCTGGGGATTTTATGTATGTAGAATAAAGTACCTAGGAATATACATACCACTTGGGTTGGAGGAGAAACCAGAAAACAATGTCAATATTTCATTTTAGTGTCACAAAGCAAAATTCTCTTTCAGGGAGCTTTTCAGTAACTCAATTCCTGCTCTTCTTGAGGAAGAAACTTGGAAAAGGAGTTTCAATTTCCAAAACTCCTTTCTTATCCTCCTCATCAGCTGCACAAGGAATCATTTCATTTGGTGGTGTTATACAGGAAATTCTGCTACCCTCATTTCTGAACAGAATCACTGAAATACTGATTAGCCGTAAGATTTTAAACTGAAAGCATGTTTTAAACAAGATCGACTATATAAAAGAGTAACCGAAAAGACTTTATATCCTCCCTCTAAAAAGGATTTTTTTCGTTTTTCCTATTTAATTTTTTTTGTCTTCTCACAAGAACCACTCAGATGTCTTGGTGCTGTGTACAGTCCAGTTCAGCCCTTTTCTCACTGACTGCGAATGAAGTGGGCCAAGAGCACCTCAGGTGTAGGGTGCGAACGCTGCGAGGGCTTCACTGCTGTGCAGCAAATGGGAAGCAACGTTTGACTGTTCCTGGCTCTTCTGGTGTCACCCAGCAATCCAGATAATGGCATGAAACGCACAGTCCTCGAGGTTGGCAGAACAGATGGAGCCTTAACCTTTACAGGAGACTCTGGTTACACAGCTTCTGCATCTTAAATAATTTACAGGATCTGATCATATGGGAGCTTCAGCTGTGGAAACAGACGATGCTGAAACAAGATCTGATCCAATCTGTTCATTTGCCACTGTTCAAAACCTGGAAAGGTGAACAGGTCGCCCTGCGGCCCACGGCGCTTGCAGGCATGGGATTTTCAGCCCCATACACTTGTTTATTGCTGTTTATTGCTTTCAACACAACCCAGCATCAGTTTGTGGTACACCACATTTGCTCTAGTTAATCAACTTTAATCCAATTTTGCTCTAAAACCAAGCAACTTTTCCTCAAATTACAGTTCAGATGCACTCCAGATGAAGATGCAAGTTAGGTAATCACTGCACATGCTATCAGATAAATAAAACTAAAAAATAGTAGCTTGCTCTTATAGTAGAGTATTTACAAATGGGTACAGTGGTTCTATGGGATTGAGATGGTAAACAGGACCTCAATTTTAGGTAAACTGAGAGGAAACTTTAGCTTGAGAGTAGCATTTGTGCTGACCCCCAGGGCCAGCAATGCTGCCACAGGGACACTCCGGGAGCTGTGGACATAACACAGAGCAGAGCAACCACGTAAATGTGCACATTTGCACTTCCACAGAGCAACAGAGCAACAGAGCAGGGAGAGGAAGCAGCACAAGCGCGTTTCCCAAGTCAGAAATACACACAACAGCCACTTTTAGTATGCCTTGTCAAACAGCTGGGGCAGTCTGAAAGCTCCCCAAAACCATTTAGGAGAAGGATATTAAAGCAAACCAGCCCCAGTTCAGATGACTTTAAAATTCCAGGCTAAATTCTGCTTTATAAAAGCTGATTCATGAACAGACCAAATATTGCTGTTCTGGGATGCACAACAAAGAGTGGGGCAGATGGTCTGGGGTGGCAGCAGCTTCACTCATCTGATTTTAATCCATCATCACAACCCTGTCAGAGCCTCAGTCACGTGTGTTTCACTTACCTCACGTGTTCGGTTCACCCAAGGCATCCAGAAAAAGCCCACTGAACAAGATGTACAGCTCATATTTACTACTCGACCCTGCCAGCATTCCTGCTTTTTTAAACAAGATTGGAGAAATAAATTTGCTCTTGGCTGCGAGAACCTCTGCCAGGTTTTCCATCCTAACTGTGTTTTAATCGGATCAGCGCTTAAACTTTTCAAAAAACAGTATTTAATGAAAACAAACAGATGTACAACTGCCGAACGTCACTGGGATACTGTTAACATGTGTCATCACCGAGTTTTAATAGCAAAACTAAAAAAAAACAAAGATTGAGAGTTATGACAGGAAAATATGGTTGCTATAGAAGTCCAGCTTCCACAACGCAACACTCCCAGCAGAGAGGAGCTCCCACACAGCCTGAGCAGGCACCCCTGCCGGAGCTGGCGTGCACACTTCAGCCCCCCAGCTCCCACAGCCCCCTCCTGCCCTCCCCCTGCTCACCCTCACAGCTGCTGCAGGGCAGGTCACTTCTCAGACTGCTGATTCCACAGAAAATCCTTCCAAATATAGGGGGGAAACATAGTTTCCTTCACGTCAGGCTTCAAATCGACTCCTCCAGCAGCGTGATCCAACCTGAGCCCCTGAGGAGTGCGGATATGGGTGGAAACCTCTGCCCAGGGGAGGCCACATCTCTCTGTGGCAGTGGTTCCAGGCTGTAACCTCTTGCATAAATACACCCACCTGAACAGGTTCCGAGTCACCAGCCAGCTGGTGAATGTTCAGGCAGCTTCTCCAGAGGATAATTCCACTTCCAGCATGCTTCAAAATACCCACATCCACATTATGATCCCTATTTCTAAGAATAAAGCTGAATAAAATGGTTTCTCCCTCTACTTTCCACAGGAAAGCAAAGCAAAGAGCCCATCTAAACTTTCCCTCCTTCCTTAATGAAACACTTACTGATTTTTCATCCCTGTGAATCATTGCCTTGGAGCAACTTCTTTTAGCCACAGGTTCTCACATTTAATTTGTATGTATGCTTAAGGAAAAGTTTATCAATAGAGTCTCCAGAAAGGTATTAAAAGGGTTTTATGAAAAAGCTATGAAATTTTACATATGGCATTTACCAGCCTAGTTCAACAAGAACAAAAAAAGTAAAAATCCAGAATAATGCATGACATTAACAATCAGCAGATTCCTGTGACATCCTATGCCACCTCATGGAGCTGTCAGCACACAAAGGATACAGAAGTCAGGCTGCATAAATTTATGCTGATGAAGATTAAAAATAAAAAACACTACAACAGACATTCATTCAGATGTCTGGATCTTCTATGTGTTAACAGCTACCCGAAGACAAGGTGGGCAGAACATGTGTGTGTGTCCACAGGATAACAGGACAGTTTCTGACACTAAAATGTGTACTTGGGTTGGGCATAAAGAAACTGCTAGGATTTAGTGAATAAATAAATGAAAAATCCATCAGCAATACATTAACAGGCAAGACAGCTTTGCCAATACCAAAGACATAAAAAGGAACAAATCTCTGATAATTTATTCTTAAGCTAAAATTTTCCAGCTGCTTCAATTGCTATTTACATGGAAAAACAACTAAAATGCTACAGACCTTTTAGTTCTCGTTCATGCTAAATACACTCATCTTACTGGTCTAGGATGGGAACAAATTTATGGGCCCACAGGCAGCATGCAGGATACAGTAATTCAAGTAATTGTTAGTCAGGTTTGTCTCTAAGAAAAGGAGATATCCTTTTGCTTGAAAGTTAATCTTTTGCATTGTGACTAATATTGTCTAAGTGGTGCTGTCCACAAGTAAAGTATTGGCTAGAATTGGTTGGTATTGGCTAGACCTGAAAATAAGGATCTTTCACAAAGTATCTGGGCTTCTCAGGGAAAAAAAAAAAAGAAAACAAATCAGGCCCTATAAAACTTTTAGGAAAGAAGAAGTTGAATCATCTGTCACTTTACCAGTCCAGCATCTGGTGTCCTTGCGAGGTGAAGCAAAAGGAAAGCTTGATGGAAACCTCCACCATTCTCTCAAGTCGGTCTTTTCATTAAAGTATCAGCTCACTAGGACTGTCCTAATGATGATAACACAATTGTCCTTAACTACTTCCCAAATCACCTGATTAAGGAAGGAATTCAATCGTGTTTCCTAGGTAGTACCAATTAATACCCACCAGCAGAGATCTATAACGGAGCCTGCGGCGCGCTGCCCACGCAGCCCGCAGCGAAGCAGAGGAGGGAGGAGAGAAACCACTGCGGGTCACGGGAATGACACTGAACAACAAACCAAGCCAGTCAGACTCCCCGCCTGGACTGTGCCGAGGGAAGAGAAGTCCTTGAACTGCACGGGAACAAGCGCAGGATGCAGCCAGATGAGATCACTGATGCAGGATGCTTATTCCACTGCAAGTGAAGTGGCAACAACAGCACCAGGACGAAAAAATGGAATTTCACAGAGATAAACAGACTGAAAAAAAATTATGTTTGATGCTCATGACAATTAGGTCTTCTACTCCAAAAAGGTTTAAGAACTGTAAAAAGTTATTGGGATATGAAAAGGTTAGGGAAATTTTTGAACTCTCACTAAACAGGCCATACCAAAACATCGGGATTAAAAGAAAGAACATTTATAAAATCCTACATGAAGCAAACATGAAAAGGTTGCTCAGCTGCAAGATAACTGAGTAATGTAACCTTTCAAAGCAGCAATGAAAAGCGATTAGACCATCCCTTGGATGGAAAATGATTGATCATGCTGCCGGTATTGGAATTGAAGTTGACTGTAATGCTTTTTATGTAATTGCTTTATTGAATGCTGCATAGCTGTATTTGGCAATATAGTCTGAACACTGCGAGTTTTACCAGTTCTTTAGCTCCTGATACACCACAGACACAGAGTTACAATACATTTATCCCAATGACATTGGATTAAATGGCACATACTAAGGTTGCCTCCTGACCTTTCAGTTAAGGTCTACAGGGAATCTTCTGCCTGCAGAATCATCTAGTTGATTTGAGCACCAGCAGCTTTCCATCCTCTGCATCTGTTCGCTGGTTTAGTCCATAAACTATATCAAAAAAACTTAAATCTGATTTGGGGCCCTGTGTGCTGTAATAATTAAATCATTCTGAGGACTTTGAAAGCTGGCTCATCCATTAAAAAAAAAAAAAAATCAATCAAGGACAAGTAAATCACAGTGAAGAAGATGAGTAAGTAAAACTTTCTTTTTTATATTGGAGCACATTAAAATACCTAAGGGAAAAGCAGTGAGGGTGGGGAGTTGTTTGATTTTAACCTTTATTTTTATCTAAAAAAACCAGTTTCACAATTTAAATATAACAGCATAGAATTACCTTTTCTCACCTGCTTTTCAATTTCTTTGATTTACCATCCCCTGGTATCACTCCCTGCTCTTTGAAGAGAGTCCTGGCAAAGGTCAGCAGTCAATTAGCCATCAGTAAATACCCAACATGAGAGTGACAATTTCAGGCTGCCTGAGCTCCCATTACTAAACCAAGCAACATGTTTGAAAGCTCATAACGAAAGGCATAAAGTACTTTGGAGTGTTCCGAACATAAATATAATGTTACCTTTAAAGCAGTAAGTATGAAAAATATCAAAGGAGGTATGTAATACCAAGTTTTATCATCTATTGCACACGTATATTGATTTAACCGAGACACGCTCACTTATCTACAAAGCAAAAAATTGGGTTTTAAGTACTGTACTTTGCAAGACCCTTAGGGCACAATAACATTACTGTCATCATTTACTCTGACTTCCCTGTCTCTCATTTGATTCGTCCCCAGTCTTTTCAAAACACTGCAGCTCTGCTTCTATTTCTGCCACCACGCCAGTGTCCTTGGCTGGATGGCAACACTGTAATTACACACGGGTGACATAAAACACAGGCAAAAATTAATGCAGAAACAGACACACACACAGAGGCACTGACATCTAAGCAACCTATTTAACACTCAAGACACACGGATAATTTTCCCAGTGCTGTGCACACAAGGATGTACTCGGGGTTTTGGGAAGGTTGTTTTGGACACTTTCTCATGTTTGAAATTGTTTGGGGACAATCCTAAAAGCGAGATCATCTTGGCATTTTGCAGAGGAATGCAGAAGATAGAGGATTGATATTTCCTTAAGAGAAAAGTGGGATCAATAACAGTTAAGAGTTTGGATAAACCCTCATTTTCAGATTCCTACAACTTCAAAACGAATCCCAGCGAGCCTCCTGTTAAATGCAGACACAACCTCCAATCTGCAGAATCACAAATTTCACACTGTTTTAAATCAAGATACAGCTATACAGGGGTTATGAAATATTTAATGCCAGTTGAAAAACAGATGTACTGAATTAGTTTAACTGAAAATACTAAAGTTTAGGTAAGTTATTCTAGTGATACACCATATGCATTTAACACAGAGTTGGAAACAATTTACTGAAATTCATTTTCACTTCTGCTTGGATACAGCATTATATTATTAATGCAACCAAGAATATTAAGGGATGACAATAAAAACATGAGTGCTACCTTATGAGCACTATAGTTAATAACAGAACTTCTGGAAAGTTTCTGATGTTAAATCATTAAAGCCTCCTTTTAATCCTTATCTGTAAAAACCCTAATTCTGTACCCCGTCCAGACAGCTGCTTCAAAATTCTGCAGCTAATACACATCTAAATTTATTAAATGCATAGAAAATTAAAAGTAAAGAAATAATTTTTTCTGTATCCAGTGTCTCCACTGTGAAGATCTTCAATAGATAGAAGTGCTTATTTTGCTTAGAAGCAGATGGGTGATATAAATGTAATTAATGGGTCAAAAGATGTTAAAGATGTCACAAGTACTGAAGTTCTGCTTTCAGCAGCTTCAAACCTGTGAAAGTTATGATTATAAACGTCATCATGTAGAGAAGTAAAACATGCCTCACATGTAGGTGGATATTATTACACTATTGAAATCTGAAGGTCTTTGGATCTCAGGGGTGACAGAATAAGCCCCAAAGGACATCCAACAGTGAAAAATTTCAGGTGGTAACACAACAAACACGGAATATCGCCTGGATTTAACCACATGGCTGGCACGTCCAGCCATGTTTCATATTTCTGTTGACTTATTCAACGGCTCAATAAAGTCCTGATACAGACTTAAAGAAGTACCTACCTTGCACATTTAGTTTTAAGCATATTGAAAATGTAATGCTTTAAATGTCAGAATTTTTCAGGGAGCCATACAGCATGAACTATTCTTGCAAATGAAGCGTAGGAACACTTTGAAAGCTGCTGTTGACTAAGCCAGGGAATACGAACCCTTCATTACCACTTAATTCTGCGCAGGGTATAAACACAACCCCGAGCTCGCTCGCAGCTACTTGGGTTGTGCTGGTGACATCAGCCCCTCCTCAAAGCTGACAGTCTGACAGCACGGTTTTACAGAGCCATGAGGAGCTTTTACACAGATTCGTGGGAAATAATACAAAATCCAAGCAGCAAATATATTGCTTAAGGTAACTAAGGGAGGCTGCCTGGTCCTGTCCCCGGGATCAGCTGGGTACCACGGCGCACACACTCTGCGTTCGAGGCGCTGGGCTGGCTCCTCTTTGAACATATGCCCTTTCAAGTGAAATTAATCACTCTCTTTATCACTCCTGCAGCATCTGGAGCCATAATCATTACCCAACTGCTGGGAAAGAAATGAAACCACTAATCGCACGGGGAGCAGGGCTTAGCGTTCAGAGCAGGCAAGTTTTTATTAAGTTCTCATTTGAAAAGTGATTTTTCATGGCTGGCCTTCCAGGACATGCCACACAAAAGCTGGATCTGCTTCAGCAACTGTCTACAACTCACCCCCAGCATACAGAACCAATGTATTTAGAACCACTATAATGAGGGTTTAACATGCTTTTCCAAACTTAGCCCTATAATCCTAAATCACTATTATACGCAAGTACTGCACGGAGACACATTCAACCATGAGCTTTAAAAGGTCTCTGGAAGAAGGAGCTGCAGAATTCTGCAAAGAGTTAGAGGCCAGGCAGTGTCTCTGGAATCACACCCTGCACTCGGACTGGTCTCAGCCCAGGCAAACTGAAGCTCCTACATCAAGTATTAAGTAGTCATTTCATCATATCTATCCACTAGCTGAGGGAGATTGAATTAAACAATGTCAACACTATGGAAATAACCTGGACTACCATGAAATATCCCTTCTAACTTCACTATTTCATGTTCCCAGCTTTTGCCATTCAGATTCTTTAAAACTAAGAAAGAATACAAAGAAATTCTTTCTTCTTTTTGAAAAGAAAAGAAAAAAGAATAAAACTATGATGGCAGGGCTATTCTCAAAAATACCAGAAAAAAAAAATCTAGAGAATAAGGGTATCAGAGGGCAGACTTCCTAAACCTCATGAAGAGTCCCTAGAAAGAGTCAGCAGCATTACTTGCATACTGAGAACAACAATATATATTTTAGGGATTTCTAATACAATTTTCTTTTATTTTCAGCCATAATTGTGCTCTACACAAGAGCTGAATGAGGAGGTGATTACCCCTATACACTGAAATCATTCAACTAAGTGGTGAAGTAAAACTCTCAAGATATACTTATTTTAAAAAAACCTGCAGGGTTCTGAATAAGGGCAGAAGAATAATTAAATCTAGTACTCCACTAAAACAGGCTGAAAATGTGATCATCCATTTTTAATGCTCTGCCTATACGTAACAACAGAAATCTTTCCAACAGCTGCATTCAATTAAAAAAATATTAACCCCAAGGAAAAACTACAAAAACATCCCCATCTGTTTTTCTTGCCACTCACTGTGCTTCTTTTGTGACTGAAATATGTACAACAATACAATCCCACAAAGTTGAATGAAAAGTGCTACAATTCCAATAATAAGCTATCTTTTTATTTTTAAAAATGAACAATTTAAAAGAAACCACTTTTGCAGATTTTCCCCTGTGACCCCCCCAGCTCTGTTCCCATAGTAACTATTGAGGAAAGAAAAGGATAAGAAGCCTAACATACTTTTCCCAATACCAACAAAAAACA
Organism: Mystacornis crossleyi; assembly: GCA_013400655.1. Classification (NCBI taxonomy): domain Eukaryota; kingdom Metazoa; phylum Chordata; class Aves; order Passeriformes; family Timaliidae; genus Mystacornis; species Mystacornis crossleyi. Next base: position 77,512 of record VYZQ01042787.1, read on the forward strand.
GAAAAAAGCACCTTATTCTCAGAAACTATTATTCTCAAGAAGAGAAGAGGGACATTAAAAGATTAGTGTGAATCTCCTGTGTAATCTAGTTTAAACCACCACCTACTGAACATCTGATGTTGGTTGACAATGTTTGTTAAAGCGGGCAGCCTTATTGTAAAAGAACTGCTGAAATAGTTTTGCAAGCCCAACAATAACAAGGTGACCGGGCACATGCTGGAACAGCTCCCCCCTGAAGGCAGCCAGCCCACAGCCAGGCTCAGCACTCGCCTCTGCCAAGGAACTCATATTCCAAGCACACCGAGTGTTAATTTCAGCATTTATTTCAGGGTTACTTCAGTTCCTCCTCTGTTCACCTTTTTAATTGGACTGGTTCTCAGTGCTGCCTGTACTGCTTGCTGGAGTGCTTTTCTAGGAAAATATAATAAGCCAAGGATTCCCTCTTTAAGCAGTGCCACCAAGAACCTCCCTCTGCTGTCTACAGTTCCCCACAGGAAACCAGAGTTGATAAACATGCTGAGTTTTACAGACAAGGAAAACCAGCACCAGTGTAAGCATTTCCATATCTCTAACCAGCATCCCAAACTCCTCCAGGAGCTATTCAAACATCTCTGATGCTGGCTGACTCTTTGTGCCACAGTTCCTTCAGCCATGTCCCATACGCTGACCTTCCAGCCCAGTGGGATAAGGACAGGATCCAGGTGGGTGTGTCATGGGCTGCCGTGGCATTTACCCAACCCAGCAGCAGACCTCAAGCACCTGGAGGAAAGACCAGGCTGGAAAATGATGTTCCAGCATAAGGAAGCTTCCCCAGCTTTTATGGAGTTCCTCTGGTGTACGTTTGTCTGATTGCCTGCCAAAGTTTCCAGTATTTCCTGTCTGAGGACACAAGGTCTCCTCCAACTTTGAAATGCCTCACCCACCTAAACACGAATTGAACCTCTGCAAAGCATTATAAATTAAGGCAACAGGTGCATCTCCACAATTCCAAGACAAGCTGGCTTCAGCTATTGAGAAAATAAGACCAGATGATGATATCAGTGTCAGAAGATGGGTGAAGAGAAGCAGCAGAACCAGAGGCAATCAAATTTTGAGATTCATGGAACAGAAGAGTGGAAATGCAGATAGGAAATGGTAGGGAACAAAGACAAAAGAAAACCAAATATTTATCAGTCTGAAACAGCTGCACTTCTGTCTGAGGAAACATGAGATTAGCTTATAGGCCATCCTTAAAGCTTCTCAAATATCAGTGACTAATATCAACCAGCATATTAAATTTTGCTCCTAATTAAATTTTGCAAAACAACTTCCTTTGAATCTTCAAATGTTATTGTTTTTTAAAAATGTTTTGTAGAAATAGAAGCATAATTTATGCTGTCATAAAATATTATTTGTAAATAATTATTTTAGACAAATTTAGAATAAAAGTATTTTTTTATTTAAATCACCTTTTAATGGCTACAAAATGAAACTACGCCAACATATTAAAAACAACTAAACTGCTTCAAATGACACTGTTCGCTACAAAATATTTTTTATAAAATGATTCTGAGATATTTTAAGCCAGACACTTCTAATTACAATTGCAAAATGTCAGTAGGTGAAATGTTAATTGAGATTTTACGTAATTCTGAGAAGCAATGCTAAGGGAAGATTTCACTTGACCAACCAGTTCTAAGAAAATAAGTTTACTCTCTGGAGTCCAGACGCTTGGTACCCTCAATTCATAAATACATTAGCAGCAATGACCAAAAGAAGAATTATTTAAATTAAAGAGTAGTCTAGCTCAGGAACTGAGGCATAAACTGACCATGAACAAAGTTAAAGGGAAAAACAAGATTTATCATTTTAGAACCACTTTTCATTATCAGGTTTATGGCAATGTCCTGGTTAGTTCAAGAACAGAACTTTACAGGTTTTTTTAAAAACTACTAATTGCTTCTGCTGTCAATACTACAAGAGGGCAATCTATAACCCAGGGGCATCACTTCAGTTCCAACCTCTTAGCATAGTGAAGATCCTTTGAATCATACAGAGTTTGATTAAATCAAGGCTAAACTTCCACTTAAAAGTTTCGGCGTTTAAAATTCTGTCCACCAAGGCAGTGTAAGAACAACTCACAACTAGAACATTTACCACACAATGAGAAGTTTGGAAGCATCAGTCAAATATATCAGAAACCTTCCAGACATCACACAAAGACCACTAAAAAGCCATCTCTGCTTCGTTCATGAGCTGCTGTCCTATCAAATAAAGGAACCACTTGATTTAGGACAGATAATCACTCTTCATTTTGTAGAGCTTTCCAAAAAACTTCACTTGTTGCAGAGCTATTTTTGAGTCTCCTTTGAGCAGGTTTGAGGTCTACCATCCTTTGAAGACCTGGACTCCTTTTAACATTTGGTGTACGTAGGTAAAAGCCTGTCTTTTAAGACACAAGGTCAAAGGCACTTCCAAACCAGCACTTGACCTTCCTGAAATTACAATCTTGAGAAAGGGCATTTTTTGGCGGTATTATCTGAGAACAGAGAACAAAAGACCTTTTTCATCGTACCAGGGCTGGCTCACCCACACTCACGGGTGGTTCAAAGGTTCCTCCACATTAGAAGCTGTTCTCTGAAAAGTTCATTTCGTCCCTTTTCCATTATGGATTTTTCTGAAGAACGACTAAAGACCCAAACCCATTTGCTAACCCCATTTTAAGGACAACTTTCAAATACAGTTAGTAACTCCATATTAAAGTTTTTATATGTTCACCTCAAGCAGGAGTACTTACGGCTCACACCCCTGGCTCCCAAAAGCCCATGAACTCCAGAGGTTTAATGGGTTCTTCCTCAGGTAAAAATCTCTCTGCTGTGATCAGAATCATTACAAACCCATTTCCCAGTCTGATACCTCACTTTCAGTGCTATTCCACTCATATCAGGGAGCATGTCCCTGCTGGGCTAAATAACCATCCTGATTCATTTTTTCTAGAGAAGGAAAACTCACCAGGACACAACACCTGGGTTTCTAACAGTCCCCTTCTTCCCTTCCGTGGTAGACAGAGGATTATTTCCATGACAGACAGCATCTTTACCATGATTAAAGAACCATTTTCCTAAAAAAACAGGGCATTTTCACCCTAGAAAAAACATTTTTAACATATTTCTCTTATTAAAAAATGAAGTCACATCATTGCTTTAGCTCTGAGAGCCTTTTATGGGCTATGTCCCTTATATCTTTCTCTCCTTTTGTATTTTGGGGGAAACAGTACGTGCCTGAGGCATGGTTTATGGAGGAGCTGAAGACACCAGCAGTGAAGGGAAGCCAGAAACCCATCCATGAGCAAGAGCAAGAATCTCTGGGAAGAGACACTTCAGCACTTTGTAATCCTAATTATCAGCTCCTCTCCTGTAAAGCACCTAAAATATTTCCTGTGTTACATATAGCTTACACTTAATTCTGACTTTGGAACTAAATTTTACAGCTTCACCAAAAAAACCCACCAACTAGAATTATACTGTGGGCTCATGTGTGTGTCAATATTCCATACACAATTCTAAAAGCCTGGATGGCCATCACTAAAACACAGGCATACTGGCATTGCAGAAATTCCACGAACTCTTAGGACTACTCAAGTGCTGGAGAAAATTAACATGGTGAAATATGCAAATTGCTAATTGGCAACTGCATTAAATACTATTAATTTACAAGAATTTAGGTCCAATTAAATTCAGCAAGTGTGAGAAAAATTTTCAGCTATTTGATGCTGCTGAGTAATTTAGCTGATATGATTATTGCTTTCATGTTTATTGGCCACTAAATGAGTATCTGACAAGAAATGTCTGGAAACCAGAAGATACGGTGTACAGATATTAATTTATAATTTCTAGAAGCCGAAAGCTCAAAATAAATGGTTTTAAGACAGGCCACAAATAAGCAACATGCAAGTGATAGCCCTCTGAATAGCTGAGGGAAGCACATGTATAAAATTACCTCACACTGCCAAGTTCTCATGTTTCAGAATTACAGAGCCTGGGGTTTTTTGTAGATGCAGAGATTTCAGTGCCGTTGTTTTCCCCTAGACCAAGACCACCAGGCCCAGATTGAAAATGTAGGAGTCTTCATTAAACAGTGTCAAGGATTTCGCTGAAAAAAAGGCTGTATTATAAACTGCAGTGATGATATGATTGGTTTTTTTCTTTTTTTCAGCCCCATGCATATTAAGGATGCCTCCCTGGACTTCTGTGAGCTAGAAAAAATTTATTTCAGTACATATAAAATTCATTTTCATAAAGTCAGAGCTTTCAGTAGCATCGTCTTATTTAATTATAAAGCATGACATTTCAATAAGAAGTTGAATTTCTCTCCAGCAGGTAAGTAACTTGCCATGCTAACAACAGACAATTCAAGATTTAAAAACAGAACAGATCATCCCCTTTCCCATTATGGATTGCTCATTTCTCATCAGATTGTTTTATTAAAAAAAAAAAGGACCAGGTTTTCTTTCTATTGGAATGGATCTGCTCAGTCTTTATTTTAAAAGTTACTTAATTTTAGGTTCACTGTGCTGTGCTTTTATTCACTTTTTATTATTTTGTATTGGGCACAAAAGTCCTCAAACTGTGGGATGATTTTTTAATAATTTTTGTTATTATACTAACCACAGACCTCAACAGATCAAGAGCTCCATAATCTACATCCCAGAGCTATCTTATTATTGATATCTTGCCACAAGGGATTATGTTAACCCTTCTACCTCTCCAGATCCACCTATTCCATTTAAGACACCACCC
>VYZQ01042787.1:92107-102877 GCA_013400655.1 Mystacornis crossleyi
AGGTCAGGGTTTTTTTCTCTCCTCACTGGAATATGGCCACCACGTAGAGTTTATCAATCTTAAACACAAGGTCAAAAGAATACAATCAAGTACCACCAGGCATATGAGCTCAGCAAAGACTTGGGCTCTGCTTAGCAGGGAAGGACCATCTGCTTCCCTGCCACAGGACTGGCGTAGCTGAAGCTTATCTCCAATTCAAATCGTTTTATTCTACATTTCCACACATCAGGCAGAGCAACTGGGTCCATGCACACACCCAAACCCCTGACCAAAGAAACAGCTGCAAATAGGCAGGAAAATCTTACAGTTTTAGCCTGTTAATCAGTTCTGGGGAGAGTATGTGAGGTTCCGTTTTGAACTTCTAAACCCTTTGGCTAAAATAGCCAGTCTTGTACACACAAAATGCAGAGGCCACCTTCAGTACTTCTTAAATGTCTAATTTTCCTTCTGCTATAACACACACACTAAGAATAACTTCTTTTCCATAAAATCTGTACCTCCATTTGTAGGCAGTCATTACTATTTTGCCATTTGCACTACCTAGCTGTAGCCCATACCCAAATGAGCTAATGAGAAGAGACACACACACACATCCACCAGACAGATCCCATTTCGAAAAACTCATTTCCAAAGTGCTGAAATAAACATTTATTCCAGTGCATCCTCTGCCATCGGCTGTTTATTTCTGTGCACCAAAGAATAAACTTGTAGGAAAGGAGAAAATAAAGAGCACAACGCACAGCAAACACTGAAGCACTCCAGGAACACACAGGCTCTACAGAGTTCACCAAGCACTGACATTGCACCTCTTCATTTCCTATCAAACATCGTCCATGAAGGCTTGTGATGAAACCTCCTACAACCAAGGTTCCACCATTTCTACAGATTAAAATCCTGTATAATTCAGGTCCCATGTCAGAATATGCATTTGAAATAATTATAGCTGGATTTGTCAAAACAAATTATTCAATAATATTTTGCAATTCCTTAATACGGATTAATTATTTTCCTTTTACTTACTTTGTAACATTGATATTAAGTGGCCCAGGCAGACCGTGTAACAAAAGGGTTAAGAAAACTATATTGCTTACCTAAAAAAATAAAGATACAGTGAAGGTTAAAAACACATGGAAAGAAACCCCAAATATTGGTATAAAGAACCTCTAAAAATTGCTTCCTGAGCACACACATGGATGCCAATGTGCACACACTGCACTCTGAATTCAGCTTTTACTAACTGCCACACAGACTTCAACTCACCACTCACTCACGGTGCAGTGATACAGGGCTTGTACTGAAAAGCAGCATCTGCTTTTTAGGTGGAATTCGTTTTCAGAAATTCACGACCTGCTTCTTATACCAAACTTCCTCACACTGCCAAGAGAGGGACTCCAGGGAAGGTCTCCAGACCTCCTTTCCCGTGCCATGTCCGTATCCAGGAAGAGTGTGCCTCTCCAGAAGCTGCACACAGCAGCCAAGTGCCACACCAGCACATCCCATCACTTCCTCCAGAGCGGCAAAAACTCCAGGCACACACTCCAGCTCAGTACCTGGCTTTAGGATGCATGCCCGAAACCCCAGCATTCCCAGGCACTTGGCCAGAGGCAAAGAACCAGGTGTAAAAATGTGTTTTTTCATATCAAAACCCATTCATAATACCTGCACATTTATTTAAAAGTAAACTTGCTTTCAATCCAAAATTAACTATGCATGACAGCAACAAAAACTCCAAATTGCCATACAGGCAGTTAGGACACTGCCCTTTAAAGCAGCTGGAGCAACCAGCTGAGTAAAACCATAGATCTACTCAAGAATTCTGTGATTCTGCTGCCTTTTCCATTCCCATTTCTTGTGCCCTGTTGCTGGCTATAGTCCCTTACTCTATTTTATCACATTGGAAAGTCTAATCTCTTTAGGGTGAAAAATATATTTCCCCTGAACACAGTATAATATGATTCACACAGGGGTCCCTGACACTGTTGCAGTGTTGATACAAAAAATAATCCTAATTATACGAACCGCTCAAAGACCTCATTGTAGCAGTATTTAAGCAAGGTCAATTGCCCGTGCAGGTTGTTCTTACCGGAGTTCACGTTACATCACTGGTCCCATCATCCTGACTTTCCCTGCTGTCATCCCCATCACAGTTCAATTAACAGAGGAGCCCTGCAGTGGCTTGATGAGCATCTGCTGCCTCTACCCGGCAGTAATTCAATAAGGATATGCCATAGGAAGAGATAATGAGAAGTCAGCCCAGTTGTTCTGTCTCCCTCCAGGAGAGCAGATGAGTTTGGTTTATGGGAAAGAGCGTGACCTATGAAAATTGTGAGTTAATTTTATATTTCAGAGCTCCAACATGCAACTCAAAGTGTTGTCTGGTTTCTCTAGTGGTGCTCCCACAAGGATCCAAAAACCACTTTTCCTGGTGAATCTCTGATTGACAACCCTTCCCACACCAAAAGGATTCATCTTTTCAAATTTTCTCTCTGCCAGTTCCACCAAAGGAATGACTTCCATTCACGCATTCAGCAGTGGTTGGTCCGAATTAAAAAATTAAACACCTGAGCAGAGAAAAAGGGCCAAAACTACTACTGAAGTAATTCAGGCAGAATGAAATTCACACTCACATCAAACCTGGATGAAAACACTTCTACAAAACCAAAATCTCCTACACTGCAGATAGTGCCAGCCTGGGTCTTCTCTCCGGGCCCCACAGAACACACTCCTCACTGGTGCCCAAATTTTGCTTCTTCCTCCATTTCCTTCTGCACCTTTCCAGCAGAGACTTCCCTTAACTTCCACCTATCCTCTAACTCTCTCCTGTTACTTAGGAACACCTATTCCATCAGTAACAGCTCAGAGCCACGTACAGTCCCTGCACCTCCTATTCCACCACTGGATGTCACAGGGACTGTGTCTGAGGGATATGGCTCTGTGTGGATTTATTTTTGCCTTGTGACTGTAGTGTCCTTGTGAGTTTTGTAGCTTTATTTCAACAATCTTATTCACTGAAATAAGACATTAACTTGATTTCAGATACAATTTTCTATTTTAGTTCTCCTTAATATCATTAAGGCACAGATTTACTGAAGATGATAGGCATGAGAGGAGAAAAAAAGGAAGATACATTTCCTCCCTGAGTTCTGCAAGGTGATCAGCGAACCACAGCGAATTTACACAGCTGCCCGTTCCCACAGCTCCACATTCACGGCTTCATTTCTCTCAAGATCAGCTTCATTTGAGCCACATCCTTTCTCATCACACAATTATCTGCATTGCCCCAAAGACTGCCTGCCTGCTCTGACCACTCTTTCATGTGAGTACAGTCATCAGGGCAGTTCATTCCTCACTCACAGGACAAGACAGGCTGGCATGTCCCTACTTCAGCCCAACCTTCCGCTCAAAGTAGGGCCAGACAGCAGTGAATCACACAAATTACTTGACACTGTCTCCAAATTTTTTTGGTTTGCTTCCGTTCCCACCAGAGAGCTCAGTCTGCCAAGCTCACACAAACTGACATGAGATCTGAAGCTGTGGTTCACCTCGTCCAAGTCCCACAACCAGGACCTTCCCCCATCTCAACACCATTCTCTTTTCCCCATTCAGTTCTGCCATCTTTACTCACCAGTTGCATCACCGGCTGCACAGCTTCTCCTGGGTACCTTGTGCTTTATGCTCAGATCCTTCCCATCCTTTGCCCCGAATTCTCTCCCATACTAAACTAGTTGACTTCTTCCAAAAGGCAACAGATACAATTTTATTACATCTACCACCTTTTGTCAGCTTGGTTTCTTACCTCTTTTCACACCCTACAGTATTTTGTTCCTTCTCCTAACTAGCCCTTTGTTCACTTGCATTTCCCTTCTATTTTCTGATTCCCTGGGGGTCATTTTCATGACTCTCACATATTCTCCTCTATTGTTTTTTGCCTTTTTTTCCCCCCCCTTGGAGAAGCTTGGAGAGGTAACACTAGACACACTACACTAATTCAAAAGAGGATAATAGAACAATTATAGTTACAAATAATCAGCATTTAAGAAATGCTAGAATTAAGGGTGCCTTGCAGGAATATATTAAAATAGTCAGGTTTCATGATTATATCTATTTTTACCATATTACTAAAGTCTATATTAAAATGCAATTTAAATCTATCTTTGACTTCTTTTGCTTTTATCTATTCATCACACTTGCATTCAACCCTCTCTTAAAGCCTTACTCATACTTCTCTTTGAAACAGGTAGAAAGTACCTGTAAATCCAATAACTGCAATTACAGAAAATGTTATTTACTTCACTCTTAGCAGTTACGTGCACCATTTAAAAAAAAAAAAAGAATTTTTATTTAAATATATAAGGTAAATAACTCAAAATTTGATAACCACAGCATGGATTAGCTTCCATCTGGCTAAAGAGAGAATAGACATGGCCTATGCAACAAATGCTACCAGAGAAGTTAGTCGTGTTCACTGGCTACTTTTGATTTAAAGCTGCATCTCAGCATTAATAGCAACGCAAAGGAGATATATAACATATATATAACAACATATATAGTCAGTCATACAGGGCACACCTGTAAGCTGCAAGCAAGGAATACAAAGCACTATTTCAGAAGGATGGAAAACAACTGAAGTGCCAAGACAGGCATGGAGGGGTATTTTAAGAACACAGCAGTAGGAGGCATTCTGTCCACTGAAGTTTGGGATGGTTACAGTAGAAAGATGTACAAAAACACATCTTTCATACCAGCCAGGGTAAACTCATCAGACTTTTGCAGGTTAATGTATTTCCCTGCTCATTTTTTCCACTTTTCCCGATTAGTTGAATTAATAAGTCAATTAATGCAGAAAGCCTTCTGTAAAAGTACACCCAGATGGATGTTTACCAGATTTCTGCCTTCTTTTCCATGTGTTTCCGAATTTAAATAAAAATTGAGCCAACCTTCAGGAGAAATCAGTGCTGGCAGAAGCTCTCTTTGTGGGTTCACACTAAGAGAGATTAACAGCTTCTGCAGTGAAAAAGCTCTGCTTAAACCTGAATAAAATCTTCTTGCTAAGTGAAAGTATTTAGGACTTCTTTTACAAATACTCTCAGTATTAAAACCTGCATCCACTCCCAGAGGCTTGTATTTCACATTATTTGAACTATATTCCATTCCTCCAACATTTTCTTCCCTCAGAAAGATGGGAATCTGAACTAAATACAGGACTTGATAGCAGCAGTAATCCAATATATCTGATTACATAAACAAATCTAAAATTAAATTAGAACTTAAATGGCAGAAATAAATATATTGCAAGCCCTGGGCATTTCTTTAAAAATTGGCCTACCATGCAATATTTGGCAGAGGTGGTATAAGAGCTGGGTCATAATTCTACAGATACTTTTTTCTTTATGTGGTAAAACTAGAGGGGAACTGGGTTACTACTAGAGTTAAAACTCCATTTATTATGTAATTTTTACTCAGTACATGAGTCGTTTTCTAAAGAACTGCAATTGCTTTGACTTACACAAAAAGATTGATCTGTAGAAAGTGGAAAATGTCTCCTGTCCTACTTTCAAGAGTGGGATTTTGTCATGCCAGCAATTGTTTCATAGGATCATTCCAACTCTAAGATAAAAGAAAAAAACAGAGAATTTTTGTCCTGTGGGAAGAATTTCCTCTGAATTACAGGAAAATGCATATTTGCAAACATAAATATGCTTAAAATCATGGGCTCCGCTTTTCCTCCATTTGTTATTTTTCCTGCTACACAAATTTAGCAGTAATTTGGATTTGGTGTTAATGAATGCCGAAAGCAACTTGGCATTCCCTTGCCAAGGACCTCCGTAAACTGCAGTTCAGCAAAACAAGACAATCTTCTTATCGTGTGTAAGAGCTCAATTAAATCATCATTTTAATGTAATCCTATTTAGTGGCTCTCACATTTTCTGTCCTGATGCTAGTGATGTTAATGGCTTAAAAAAACCCAAGGAAAGCAAATATACAGAGGTGGAAGGGAAGGACAGAAGACAGGAAAACGCAGTTTTTGTTTCACCGAAGATCATTTGATGGGCGAAAAAACAAAACAGCAAACCAGAACCAGAGAACCCCAAACTCAGAAGCACAGAAACACCCAGCACAGCTTTCCTGGACCCCATCCAATCTTTCAAACACAGTACAACTGTGAGTTGAGAAAAACTGCTCCAACCAAAGGCTTCCAAGCAATTTTCCAAAGTTTGCCTGCTTCAGTCTGCAATCTGACTTTACTTAGAGGTCAACACCTTACTAAGGAAATCAATGATTATTGAAACAAACATTCAAAAAACCACACAAGAGGGCTCTAGAACACCCCTGGAAGGCACACAGCTCTTTATGCAGAAGCGACTAATCTCCCAGAGTACTATGTAAATTGCCTAAGCTTAAAAGTTGCATTTAAAATTATCCTCAATATCCATTACAAAAGAGAGGTACCTACCCACTGGTGAATTAGCAATTGTAATAAGGGACTGTAAGGCTAAGGGTAAATTGATTGTTGTTCCTAATTTTCCCTTTATTTTAATCCAAAACCCTCCAAATTGCAAGAAATAAAAGTACAGGTGAGAGGGTGAGCAAAAAGCTTTTGACTGCATATAAAACATCTAAAAATAGTGCTTCAGTATATTTCCATACGCTGGAAGCAGCAGTGCATATCATCTATATAAATCTATTCCTAGCAGAGGTTTCCAGCAGCATCCAAGACTTGAGAATCAATTGTAAATTTGTTTTTTAGATTAATCAATAAGAAAAAGCACAAGACACACTTTAAACAATATGCAGCATTTAGCAGGCAGATACAGCTATGCATCACCTCATACAAAATAGATAGAGACATTATTACAAGCCATATATTTTTAATCTTAACGAATTTATTTGGGAAGAACTTAAAAAACTGCTTTTCGAAGATCCCTTGACGAGGTCTGTTAGTGATGTAAGGCACTGCCAAGGCTGTGGGTGCAGAATGCACACGGGTGACCCGGTGCCGGTGGCTCCGTGGGCAAGGCTGGAACCCCCACACACACAAACAGGAGGGCTTCCCGCAGATCCCTGTGATGTGCCAACACCTCCAGCAGCTGAAGAGCTGCACTGGAATATCAATGCATATCCTACCTTCAGATGAACGAGCTGTCAGCACGAGGCAGAAAAAAGGCAGGTTCATAACTACGTAGAACATACAGAAGCTGCAGATTCCTTTGCCAAGCCCGCCTCAAGAGCAGGTCACCTCACCAAAGCCACGAGGACTCGCCAAGCTCAGATCAATGCTGCCAGACTCACTGAAGCAGCTGTCGCTCTCAGCACTCGATAGTCCACAAATCCCACAGGAGTAAGTGACAGATGGCACATCTCCCAAGAGAGAAATGATGATAGCATATACTCAGGAACTGATGGCCAGCTCAGAGGTGTTCCTCTTCTTTGCTGGCAAGATCGACGTCTGGTGTATCAACAGGGGAACAGCACTTAATCCAGGAGGGAACATCATACAGACACTGATAGACTATCCTACACCAACAAGAGAAAGAAAAAAGGAGTTTTTCTCCTTCTCTGTTTCTCGATTAGGCCAATTACTATCACGTATTGGAATGATGACCCTGGGAAATTATTCCATCTCGAACAAAACTTGTACCAGCATCAGAACTAGGCTGAGCAAAACCACCTCATTCTAGTGTCAGTTTGTCAGGTTGTTGAAGTAGTACACCAGGATCAGGGAACCACAAGACCCCAAAACAGGACAGCAGCACTGCTCAAGGGAAGATCTTTGAGAGTCCTGCTGCCTCTGACCCTCTGTGAAGTGCCTCACTTGAGACGAAACCTCCCAAGGCCTCTCAGGGACAGTAAATAGCCATGCACCAGCTCCAGTGAATCTCCTAAACGTTTACCTGAATCGTTTTGTTATCTCTTGGCAGCCTAACACAATCTTGCCATGCCATGCACACTCCACCCGCAAACAGTCACCCTTAACATAATCAGTGATTTGAGACAGAACAAATGCTTCAATTTCTCTGGTACTTCAGTGGACACTTGACACACCCAAACTGATATACAGACACTGGAACACAGGGAAAACACTGCGCATTTCCTCACTTCATACACTCGCTGTATCAAATATCATTGTTTAGTAATGCAAAACAACTTGTAGAGAGAAGTAAGTCAAAAGTACTGACTTTCCCTTTTTTCTCACATAGCATTTCTCATCAGAGAAGAACCAGGAGTTGCTCTCAGAGCTAAAAATAAACATATTATTCTATGAAAAGAGGTTAATTGGAATGAAGTTACAGCAGTATAATTCCTTCTGCTTTTGTACATATACTATTCTCTAAGTACTCTAGACATGCAAGTCTATACCTTAGCTCTCCAAACACACCCACCAGAATCTGCTCAACATCCATGCTTGTTTCCATTCTAATACAGAGAGGTTTTTGTAAATTCAAAATCCATCCAAAGGTTGTTTGCTACTGTTTAATTAACTTCTGAACAAATAGAGTGGTACCTGTTTTCCTACAAAATTTGTAATTTTACTTTCTCTAATAAATACTTACACCATTTAAGGAGATCATTGTGCATATCCAGTCTCACTTACCACATTAAACAGACCAAAAACCCATCCTGAAAATACCTGCATCCAGGCCAAAACTCTTGCTGAAGCTATGATACATACTTTAAATATGGATATCACCTTGCTTTGAAAGCGTTAAGAGCTAGGAAATAAGAAATTGTGTATTTATGCAAATTCTTCTTGCAGTTAAGCACCATTTATAGCTATAAATTTGAATTTTAAAGTACTAAATTAACAAACAAACAGGTATGTAAGCAGTGAACCCTGTCTCTTCTGTATCTTTCCATTCCAATACAGCAGTACGAGTCTGACTGATGGAAAAAAATGACTGGGGGGGGTGGAAATCATTCTAACCTTTTTAGCAATAACCTCAAATGTGACCAGTGATTTCAGGTGCCCCTTACAGGACACAGCAAATGGGCTGGGATTGCAGAAAGCAGGTGATGAGAAGCTCCAGAAGCCAGACTCTTTTACAGGCATCATAGAGAAATGAAAAAGAAATGTATCCAAAATTATTCACATTACATACACCATTGCAAGTTCTCTTCTGATTGCCTTAGGGGGGTTAGAACAGCAGCCTGTGAAAAATAAGCATCCATCAGGCTCCTTGTGATTTCCAGACATGCCCCAAAAAAGGGTTATGCTTATACATAATCCTGACATGCCAAGTGTTATTTGGGGATTTAAAAAGACATTGTAAGGATCCTAATAAAAGCTATTATATATTGCTATAGGATATGAAAAATACTAAGATAGATTAAAAATGTTTTAAAAAACCCAGCTTGTGCAAGAGTCTAAGCTTTTGTAAAGAAGTGACTCCCTTCTGAAAGGATCCAGTTCAAAAAGTCTGCACTAGAGGAAAGAGAGGCTGAAGAGAAAGGAGAAAAAAACATACAAAAAATTATGTCTAGACAAATCTGGCACATACACTTCTTAATTAGTGTAGTATATATGAATTTTTCATGACAAAAAATTCGATTTCTTTTAAAAAAGACATCGGTATAAATTTAAAGCTCTCTCTAAATCTTCCTTTAAAAGACTACAAGAAGTACTAGATAAACCCTGTATCAAAGGAATTTATGCCATTTGATATGAAGTATTACAATACTGGACCTGAGTCTGCCATCACTGAACTCAAATGAAATTTGTTAGCAACTTAATCCACTTCAGAAAAAAGTTCCATGGTTAAAACTTGTTTTACTTTAATTCCAGAAGGAAAATTGCCTTTCTGGATAAAGCCCTGGACCATGTAATGCATGCAGATGAGCAGTCATATACATAAAATACACTCATTAATGTACTTACTGAATGTGTTTATTAATAACCCCATTTCCCACAGCCTCTTAGAAATACCATAGCAAGAAAACACATATGAATTGCAGCAAAGTGAAAAGATGGAAGAAAAAAAAACATCATAAATCAAGTTCACTCATTTGTTTAGCATGACTCCTCAGTGCCCAAGTGCCTCAAACAGAAAAGTGGCCTCTGGTATCTCAAGTTGGGTTTCTGATGCAAAACAAAATGTTAAAAAAGTTATCAACATGAAATCTGAACTGTAGCTACCCATTCTCCTTGCTAAAAGTTATGGTCTCATTTTAAAAGCAATTAACTCAAGTACGATCCCATCAGAGAGAAAAATGTAAATCTTTATTTCCTTTACGGTTTCACCTAATTAAGAAGGTGTCTCATGGATGTACTGAAGCCTGGATTTGTATGGATGCTCCCTAGATGCTTCCCTCCAGTTTCCAACACAACCTCAGCTGTTTCATCAGCTCACCACTGCTTCCAAGTCCTTCTCACAGCCCCCGCTCTCCACACAGGCAGCAGCAACAGACGGGATGCCCACCACACACGGAACGCTCCCCACACACGGGATGCTGCAGCCCTCCCATCCGTGGGAGCAGCCAGTTTGTGTCTGCTCCAGGCAGACACCAGCTCCCATTCCACACACAGAAATGTAATTGCCTTGGACACACCTAGCACCATGAAATCCGGCTCAGACCATGCAGCAGAACCAAGGCACGCACAGTCCAGGCTAAAAATAAAATTTAATAATACATTACACACAAGCTCATAATCAATTAGCATATATAATTTGGCAACACATTCTATATTATTTGATACGAAATTGATTGTCTGCAACTGGCATGGTACAAGACCTACAATTAAAATTAATCACTCCTACTACAACGGGGAAAAAA
>VYZQ01042790.1:0-83997 GCA_013400655.1 Mystacornis crossleyi
CCTTCCCTTCCCTTCTTTCTTCCTTGCCTTCCATTTGTTTCCCTTCCAGAAACTGTCCTGTTGAGTTCTCTGACTGGGAACAGTGAACTCATTCCTCATCCAGGCAGGCTCAGGTTCTTATGGTCACTGCCCTAGACTTCCCAATCACCCTACTGTTCATAGTGAGTTTCCCGCTGTTACTAAGAGAAAAGGTCGGGGTATGATTTTTGCTCTGCACCCTCTCATGGTGAATGTGTCTTTCTGACTGCACCACATGGCATTACCTTCACTCACCACGGGAATGTCTGCTCACATCCAACATGCCCACAGATGTCAGGGGGCAACTTGCCTCAGTGGGACCTGATGCCAGCAATACATGTGGTGCCAGCAGCCTCCGTGCACCAGCGGGACTCACTCCACGAGCATGTGCTCCCTGTGAAGCTTGCCCTGGCCACATTTACAGTGCTGGCCACCACAGCCAGCCACAGGCTGCTGTCACCTCCCCCGGTGCGTGTCTGCAGAAGCTTCTTAGTGACCTTGCCCATTTTATTCCTGACTTGCTTAGAAATCAGAATGCCTGTTTTCCCAGACACACTGCCTTGTGCTAGCACAGCGGTCTTACACACAGTCCAGCACTTGTGGGTGCTGTTGGATACAGTTCTGTGTCCTCAGCCTGGAGGTGCATCTCCCTTCCCTCATCCATATTTCTCCTTTGATTCTTTACCCCAAGGATTTTCCCCCTGAGCTCTTTGCTGTCAGCAATTCCAGTCCCCTCTGACTATCTTGCCCATGGAGATGGTGACCAGTGAGGCCACAGGGCTGACTGGTGGTGGATGTCCCAGATCACAGTGGACTCCACCTCATTTTCTCCTAAACCTGAGCCTAAAATCTCTCAGAGAATTCTGCCCATTAACTCTCAGGGCTGGGGAGTACAAAATGTGTGCTTGTATAGCTTGGAGCTTTCTAACCAGCCCAAGTAAGTGGTTTTCACCTTTTCATCCAGTCACTTCCTGTAAGAAAAGACACATCCGTTCTCTTTGAGTACAGATCTCACAAATGAGTACAAACCTCACACATGCCAGCACTGGCTTTCTTCTGTCCTCATTCCTGGAGGAGAATCTCCTGGCCTGCACGTACCTTTGGCTCTCCAAAATCATATTTGAATGAATCAAATTTTCCTTCAGCAGAGGGTTTGTGCTTTGCTAACAAAAGGAAATCCCTGAATTTGTTGATGTTCTTGGGAAACTTCTCCAAGTCCTTTTCTCTGGTACTGCAGGGGCAATGTGGACAGTGCTGATTTCTTTATGTGAGCCCAGCGTGTCTCAAGCCATGCTTGAGGCTGCGGGTCGGTAATGAGGCCAGTCATTTGTTTGGGCTCCTGTGGATAATTCTGTCAGGGCCAAGCACTCTGCCAGTGAGCTTCTTTTAAGGACTGATTTTCTTTTACACAGTCAAGACTCAGACAGCCTATTATTAACCTCAGAGCCCGATGGCTTGCTTTGCATTCCCATTCCTGTCTGTGCTTTCACTGATTACAACACACAGCTACTGCACTTCCACGCACCCCTGTTGCCTCCCAGCACTTGCTGAGCCTCGCCTCACCAGACCACCTTTGCCAATGTTGCACCTCAGTGAAACTTGTCATGTCCTTCACCTATCCACAGAGAAGAGGGCCTGTGAGGACAGTGTGGAGTTTTCAGTCATCCTGTCCCAATTACTTGTCCCAGCAATCCTGTGGAGTAGGGAAATACTGCCTTGCTCTTCTAGATGGGTGAAGAGAAACAGCAGCAGCAAGTGGAAAGCCAGTAGCAGAGACAAACCTTGAATGCAAAGCTCCAGAGTGCCAGGCTTAAGTCAGGACAAATGCCACCAATCCTGAAGGAGATTACACACTAGCAGGAGATACACACTAGCAGGCGCAAGTGTGTATTTTGCCCATACCCAAGCAGCTGTGTCACCACTGACAGCAGGAAAGGATGAGAGGGGCTTTGCTAATAAGGACTCATAATGAGGCTGTGCCTGAGCTCAGACTCCTGCTTAAAAAGTCTCTTGACATGTGAGGAAGCAAACAGCAGTGACCATAGCAGGGCAAACCTCAGAGACCATGGGAGGTCTGAGGGTGCCAGGCAAAAGAAGGGACAAACCTATGCCAGCACATCTCCGTGGAGAGGTGAAGCAGGCATCCAAAAATAGCCCACCCTGCTGCCAAGAGCAGCGAGCCTTTGATAAACAGTTTAAAAATAACCTCAGTGGGAAAGACGTTGCAGCTCCCTCCATCAGAACTGAATTTGTATCCCGTTTGCGTTTCCATGCCCCTGCCAGCTTGCCGTGGAGCATGTTGCTCACGTGATGCCTGCTGCCTGCAGATACTGACCCTGGCTGGGATGTGGGCAGCCATGAGGAACTGGGAAGATGCTTGGCTGTATTTTGCTGCTGCAGCAAGAGTTTGTCCTGGCTGGGAGCAGGAGCAGGGAAGCAGTCTTATGGGCATGTGCCTGGTCAGACCTACAAGGTGCTTTTTGTGTTGTGGCTTCCCACCATCCTATTGACACGAGGGAATGGCTTGTGTGGGTGTCAGGCGGAGAGGGGAAAGTGCAGGGAGGTCTGCCACAGGAAACTGGAGCCAGATGAGCTGAGGGGCAGCGTGTCCTGGAGAACCCTTCCTAGGGAAGCGGAGTTTCGGGGACCCTCTGCTTTGCGTGCCCTCAGTCAGCACTGGGATGTGGAGTAGGGGCAGAGAGGAGCCCTCCCTATCACCTCTCCACATCCCCAAGATAACAGTGCAGGCCATAGCCAGGAGATCACACTGGGATGCAGCCCCATTCCCACCTGGCTGCTCCGGGACAGCAGCACGTCTCTCTAGGGAAATTGGGATTTTGTGGGCTGAATCCCCTGGTTTGCTGGTTCTGCAGTGGGGGACCTCAAAGCTCTGGTCACCTGCACAGGAAGCCCTGGCACAGAGCAGAGCAGCAGGGCTCACTGCACCGACACGTGCTCTTGGGCGCCGTGGCCACAGTGCTGCATGAAGGGACAGTGCTTATGTCCCCCTTAGCCCAAGGCCACCACACACCCCCTCCTCTGGCTTCGGAACACAGACCCTGCCCTGCGCCCCTGCCCCAGCTCTCTGGCAAGGCGCCCTCCAGAGCAAGGCCTGGAGAGAAAAAGTTATGTACTGATAGAAAAATCTGGTACTTGGAAAGGTTACTGTATTGCTCTGGTGGGTGGGGGAGAGTGTGATGGAGGTGGGGCAAGGCAGGGGCCGACAATCCTTCTCCAAACGTTGTCACTCTTGTGCAGTGATCCTTGGAGAGCCCTTGCCGTTCTGCTGCCAGCAGGCAGGAGCCAATTAAGGGCAATTAGGGTGGAAGCGGAGAAGGCGCCCCTTTAGCTGCCGCCAGAGTGGCCACTGGGAGCGCTGGCACGGCTCCACACTGCAAGGTTATTAGAGTTCTCCCCCATATTGTCCTTGGAAGAGATGCTACGGAGCTGTCTGCTCGGAGCAGTGAGATGAAAGGGAGACACCCTTTGATGTGTTCTCCCATTCACACAGTGCCTCCACGGGGAATCAACCCGAGCACTTCTGCAGCACCTTCCACCACTGTTAATCACCCAGGCGGGTTATCTGAGGTCTCCTAGGCAGAGCATGGTCCCCCAAGGCACAGACGTGGCCTCTGCCCCACACGGTGAATCCTTTTCCATGTAATAAGATGCAGCAGGCAACAGCAGAGAGCAGCAATGGGGACAGAAGATCTGGGGCAGAGGGCTAGCCCATCTCCACGAGGAGAGGAAGAGAGGCACAGCTGAAAATAAGTGGCCTTACTCCTGCCACACAGGCCACGGCATGGTCCCGGGGCTCTGCCTGGGTGCCTGCATGCTGGTAATCTCAAAGCCTCCCTCTTATCTGCATGTACTGCCATAGGAGATCAAACCATATGGAATGACAGCGGTTGAGCTTGTAACAGCCTCATTGCCTATTTTGTCCCAGCATTTGCAAAATCCCCTTCCTTGGCCATCCCTTCCTTCCCTACAGCTCAGGCAGCTGAGGAACAGCAGAGGCAGGAGATGGAGCAGCTCTGTGATGTGTCATGAAGACATCTGCTTGGCTTGTGGGAGAGATGGTCCTTCCAGTCCCTGCTCTGCAGGCCTGAGTACTCAGTGTCTCTGGGCACCACTGTCCTGCCAACACAGAGATCCCACCACGGCACAGAGTTTCCTAATATGTTGCCCACAGCCCCTTTATTCTTTTCCCCCTGTCCATTCTGCTTCTTGGACAGTCGCTCTTCCTCTCTAGGGGTCACACCTCCCCGTCCTTATATTCTCACACTTTACTGCTCCCAGTGTCACTGTGCCCATCCTGTGTTGCTCCCTGCATTAGTCTCACTGCCAGAGGACCGCAGTGGGAGTGAAGCTGGAAGAGGAAATAGGTGCAGCTTTTACCTCTGGCTATGGGTTGGGATGGGAGGAAGGTCCATGGTAACTCACCATTTTCACAGAATCTGTATTTTTCCTGCATCCAGGAGCTGCTGCTGAATGGACTTCAACTTTGTCTTGATATGGAGGAGAGCAGGAATGCTGTCAATGCCAGGCATCAGTCTTTCTGTTCCAGACTCCAGGCATTATTGGTTTGGGCCCAGTTCCCCAAAGTCCTTTGCAAACTCAGTGGCTCTGCCGAGGTGACCCTTTGGGCAGGTGCATTGCTCTGCCACCCTCCCTCTTCGTCTGGATGGCTCCTTGCATCTCCCAGCCAGCCACGCCTGCTGCACAAAGCTGCCCTCTCCAGCACTGTGCACAGTGTGAACAACAGGCTCTGAGCATGCTGCCTCACGGCCTCCAGAGCAAATGTGGCCCCAGGGCACTTCCCATGGATTTTCCACCCACAGGTGCCACCACCCTTCTGGAAGGAAGCAGTCAGCCTTGTTTTGAGCAGCTGCCTTGCAAATGCATCCTCTCTAGCATGCAGCTGCCTGACCCAGGACAAAGCAACCTGTGGCCTCCAGGAATGAAACACAGCGTTGAAAACTGAAAGTGCTGCACACAGACAGAGCGAGTGATGCTCTCCACCAGCTCCTGTGACAACCACCTTTCTGCTTTTCAGTCTTTGTCAGGAACAGGAATGATCTCTGTAGTTTCTTTTCCTGCCTGGATGCCTCTGCATCTGCTACAGAGAAGAAATTCAAGGAGATGGATGCAGACCTTGATCTGCTTTCTAGAAATACTTTTAGTGTTTTCAGATTAGCTAAAAGTCTTTCATTAACAAATCCTACCTTCTGACCCCAAAGCACCTGAGATCCTCTCAGATTTTTTGCCAGCATTCCTCATACTTTTGTGTAGCTCCAACCAGGAAACAGTGCTCTTGGAAAAGCTTCTAGCAGCTCCAGAACGGGTCCCTGGAAACTTGGTGAGCTAGTTACAACACAGAGCTCAGAAGTGCTCTTTCCGCATGTGCTACCTCTAGGAAGCCAAGGACTGATTCCTAGGGCCAGGAAGAGAGAGTGTATGCCACCATGTGGCAGCAGATTCCCAATTGTGGAGCTCAGGAGAGCTTCAGGCAGGCCCAGCTCATCGCTCAGGCTGGAGGACGGCCTGGCCCTCACAGGCAGAACTTCAGCAAGGAGTTATGACCTTCTGTGCACTGACAGGGAGGTGCTGTACAGGCACCCTGTGCCATCTCCCAAGGCACCAGCCACCCGCTCCGTGAAGGTAAGATGTGTTCTGCAACTGAGCAACTCTGGAGTTTACCCATGGAAGACAATATTCATCTGAGAGTTGTGTTCCAGCACCAAAGACTCATTATTCACAGTGACAGCCTGCAGAGCTGAAAATAAACAAAGAACAAAGTCAAATCAAGTAGCTTTGGACAGAAACCACCCTGCCTCAAGGCAGAAGACAACTCCGAAGCAAGGGAGACAACTTCTGAGGAAGAAACTCTTTTGGAAGCACATTATCCCACTGATGCAAAGCTTCTTGCCTTTCTCTCAGAAGCAACCAAAAACCGGCCTGCCAGAAAACTTTGGGTGAGATGGAGGCTTAATTTGATCCAGGCTGTTCTTATCGTCTACATTTTCACTGTTAAAAAAAAAAAAAAAAGAAAAAAAAGAGAAAAGTTTCTCATCTTTCTGGCAATGACGAGAGCCCTAAATATCTGAAGTTAATATAAAAAGCCACTGCATTGTTCGTAATCTGAATTATGCTGCAACGACGACTCCGAGCTGTCACTCATATCAACAGGCTCTTAACTCTAAACTCAGCAATGGCCACTCCAGCCTTAGCTTTCCTCACTATTGCATGTTGCCTGAGGATGTGTTTATCCCCTAGGCTCTGTACCGCCCTCCGAGACAGCAAAATGCCTATTTCTGCCTCCTCAACACTGTTGCAGAGTAACTGCTACACTGTATTCTATAAATACAGCACTGTCAGCTTAAAACACATCCGAGTATAGAGAGGAGTAGCACGGGGACAACTACCTAGTTGGGTTACTTGGGTATTTCACTCTCCTAAGTGCTACACTGTAATTTGAAGGTGCGAATGAAGCTAATGACAAATCTGAGGTCTTTTGCCCTAGAGATCCCGGTAGTCCAAAGGGCCCTGTTCCCAAAAACTTGGAGTAAACTTGTCTTGAGCATCTGGTCCCATGCAAGCTACTGCTATATGAAGGTTTGGCTGACTTTGGTTGCTGGGCCCTGGTCACCCCAGGTGTTTTCCAAATTCTCCAATTCTTTGCTTTTGAGAGGAAATGAGTCTAAGAGGCTAGACTGTGCTGGCAGACCTCCAAGGCCATGTGCTGATTTGTCCTGGTGGAGACTCCAACCTGTTGTTGCTGTCTGGGAAAACCACATCCGTGTGTCCTTGAGAAGAGCACATAGGAGATCAGAGTGTGGACTGGTGAAAAACGGACCAGATCTACCCCTTCTGCTTCCCTCTGTGCTTGTGCAGGGTAGAGCAAAGCATCAACTCAGGAGGCAGGGTGAGCCTGTGGAAACCAGATGCAGCATGGAGGAGGAAAGACATGGAGTCTTCAGGATTAGGATGGGAATGTGGGACCCCACCTTGCCAAGGTCATCCAGTTGGGCTCACACCCCAGCTCACACTGGCTGGAGAAACAGGTCTTCATATACAGCAGCAAACACTCAGAACAAATAAAATACATTTAAAAATATTGTCCTGCCTGGCTGCTCCAGATGAGTTTTGTAGTGAATCTGGAGGTGCCTTTTTCCTGTGCTCCCATTATGCTACCCATGAGCTGCATGGGATCAGGGCTTGGCACCATGGGTCACCAGGGACAGTCAACTTAATCAGCTTAAACCACAGCTTGACTCAGGCCTCCAGCTGTGCCACCATCCCAAGGGAAGGTCTCTGAAACAGAGAGTGACCACCCTGAAAACTCCTCCTGTGGTCACTTTTGTAAAGTCCTGCTCAGCTCGGAGAGGGACGGGGAAAGCAGTTAGTGGCATTCTGTCTCTACAAAGCAGAGTGTTTCAACTATGATTCATTTTGTCTGGGGATTTGGCCTGTTCTGCTAATTAGCGGGAAGCCAATTCAGCAGAATTGGTAACCAGTTGTTTGCTGACACCACCTTTGGGATGGAAAGCTGTCGCCTTCCACCTGGGAGATGTGGGGGACACTATTGCCAACAGATTTGGGCACAGCATCATTTCCTTCATAATGTCCTTGGAGATGTGCAGAGAGAGGCCTCTTGTGTCTGTGGGGCTAGTCTGCCCTATTTTTTCTTTCTTTCTTTGAAAGAGCAATAAACACCTTTGGACCACACCACGGAGGACTGAGTTGTAGCACATTGTCCTCAATTTGCCTTCTGCTCCCACTGCCTGTTGTCTTTGCTCCTTTGTGGCATGTGTGAGGATGGATATGTCTGTCCCAAAAAATTGTCTGCAGTCATTCTGCAGTCCCTTGACATCTGACAGACCACTTGTGGCCCACAGGCTGAGAAACACTGTATGGGGTGATGTCTACTGAGTTACCTCCCAGAATTCGGGTTCTTTGAAACACATAGAAAGAAGCAGTTTCTGGCCTGGAAAAGACATTGCCTTGAGCAGACAAGCATGGGGGAGGCAAGGACAGGGACACCCCAACCACCCAGCTAGACTGTCCTTCAGCCCAGGGACCTGACTCTTCCAGAGTTACTGTCTGAGCAGCCCAGGTGAAGATTTAGGGGATCCCATTTGCAGCTGCGCTGTGACATGAGATGGGAACGCTGGCAAAGGGCAGGCAGGTAAGGAGGCGCAGTGTGGGTCTGTGGTGGGAGGGAGCAGAGGGGGAGGAGGGAGCTCTCACCAGCCCCACCACACTCCAGCAATCAAAGCCCAGCCTCTGTAATTAATACTATTTAGCCCAGGTTAGTAGCAGAGGAAAATGTCTCTTGTCAGCCTGGCTTTACCCACTGGCCCTGATTTAGCAACATGAAAGCATTTTTTCTGATTAACTGTTCACTGAAGGAGATAAAAGAGATGACCATGAAATGTTTTCTTTAATGTGATGAATGTAANGGCCCCAGGATGGGAATGAGTGGATAACCAGGATGGACGCTAGTAACTGAAACATTTCTGAAAAGAGAACTGTGCTAGCAACCGTAATTGTTACAGATGTATAGATAGATAGATATGTATATATGCATGAGGTTTTTTAAGGCTTTTATGAAGCTGCAGTCTGAATGCCAAATTTCACTGCTCATCTCTACTACTAAGCTAAAAAAAATGTCGGTAACTAGGAAACAAAGTGAAGTAGTAAAGCTCCATTTCTAACATGATGTGGTTAGGATATTTTGGGGAACAGTGGTGCTGCTCCTACTTTGTAAAACCATACCAGGGGGTTGAAAAGCTATATTTAAAAGATAAACACAGTTTCCTACCATCCCTTGAAAAATATTTAACTGTCATGTGGTCCAAACTGGCCTTCAGTGGCTTTCAATGTGATTTAAACTATGCGTTGTTGACAGCTTACAATTTAAACTTTTCTCAGAATGGACAATGAAATTGGTCTGACCTACTTAAGATTAGTTTCTGGTTTCTGTGTATTGGGTGGGAATAGGGTGGGCACTTGCCTGAATGAAAAAAAATACTAATTTGGAAGAGAGAGGGAGAAAATCCAAAGAGAATCCCCAGTTAAGTTAGTTTTTGCAGTTGTTTGCAGAAAAAGATTTTGCCCTGATGTTTTTATGTATTTCAGGATAGAAAGGGAGAGTGAAATAAGATGGTTTCAGTTGAGAGGTTCCTATTGAAAGGCAATTGTGCACAAGGTAGAGGATGAAAGTCCTTGTAGATAAGTACTCAGTCACAAAAACTGATGTGGCTTGTACAAGCTGATCGTTCTAAAGGGGATGTAACTTTACAGGCAAGCCAGCAATCGTTATCTTCCCAGGATGTGCAGTGAGAAGCTCAGACACGCACAACGGCATCGTCCGTGTTCGACATTAGGTCAGTGGGTCCGTAAGCAGATCGGATGTCCTCACACCAGCTCCCCTTTTGAGTCAGCTCAGCTCCTCTCCCAGAGGTCAGAGATGACACAGGAAAGGTCCCTGAGCAGGCAATGGAAGCATTGAAAGGGAGGTGAGGCTTGAATGCAGATAAGAAGAGTGAAAACTAATTGATCTGAAAAAGCACTGTCATTATAGGCTATAAAATAATGACTGGGAAGTCCCTTTTATTTACTGAGAGGCAATAATAGCAGAGGGCAGATGATAACACTGAAAGGGTGACATTTTAGAGCTCTTTAATCCAGGAGAGAGAGGCATAACAAGCTACGGGGGTTGCAGTTTCAAGCCTGGCAAACGTAAATAAGAAATGAGGCACGTCGCACAGGGGGTGCTGGCATACATCGAAACAGAGTATGTGTGGAGGTTGTGTGGGGCTCACCATCTCTTGATGGCTTTGTGTCCAGACAGGCTGATTTTCTGGGAGATAAAAACAAGTTACAGAGCTCAACTGCAGTGATGGCTGAAATTCAGTGGTGGAGCATTAGTAAGGCTAAGAATTCCTGCCTTTTCTTCATCCAGGTGGAGCCTTGACTGAAAAATACCCCTCTCACCCAAGCACCTCACCCACAGGAACTGTCCCAGGGGGATGGTGAGTGCAGTCACCTTCTTAAGGGGCTGTGATGTTTGCATGGCCGAGAAAAGCGTGCATCCCTTTATAGCCTGGGGGAGAGTGGGATTAGTCTGTGTGGAAGCGTCGGCAGACAATGGTCTTTGAGTGGAGGCCTGAGGCCAGGAGGAGTCATTGCAGTGACTGCAGGAAAATGTCCATTGCCACTGTTTGTCGACCTGGGATGGCCACTCTGAGAGCTGTACTGGGTGATCCCTCCCGTACTTGACAACCTGCCTTCCTGGGAAAAAAAATGCTTGAGCCTCTGCACCCCGTAAGTGCTTCCAAGTTCTGCACAGCATGAAGAAAAACACCTGCCAGTGATGACTAAGTATTAATATTTTCCCAGAAAGTGGAAAATCTCTCAGCCTGGAGTCCATCATTGTAAATAATTTTTCTTTAAAAGCAAACAAACAAACTGGTGGAAGTCTCCCAGCAGCAGGTGCTGCCTCCATGTGAAACCCAGCCTAGCAGCCCATGGTTCACAGTTGCCTGTTTATTCTGTCTGCTATTTATAGCTGGTCAAACCTTTCCATCCTGCCTTGTGCTTCCTACTTGCTCTATCTTACTAATTAATGTATTTACTGTTAGTATTTTAATAAAACAAACAAAAAATTGAATGAGAAATACTGCCTGTGGCCAGGGTGCTGCTGGCTTGAGGTGTTTGGGAGGACACAGGCCAGCTGGGGAAGCTTGTGCTGTAATGAATGTTGGAGAAATGGTGAGATGGGGAAAGAGGTGGTGCACATCTAAAGCACGGGGCAGAGCTCAAGAATGACAGGACTGCGGTATTTTCACTGGCTTTGTCTGAACCACCCCTCATTTTGTGCCAGCTGTAGCTGTTGTCCCTGGTCCCAGCTAGGGCAGCTCCTGTTCCAGCTGTGGCAAGTGGGCCCCTGGCTAGAAGGCATGACAGACATGGGAAAACGACCATTGTGTCAGTCTGAAGGGAAGCTGTTTAACAAAGAGACTGGCTGGCCGTGGTTATGGAGAATTTTGGCTGGGACACGACGCTGCAGGTGATTGCAGGCTGGTGGCTGTGGCTGCAGGTGCTTGGTGAAGGTAGACAGTGACACCGCAGCTGAAACCACTCTGAAAACCTGTGACAGAAAAGTGTCCTGAAATCTCTGGGCTAGGTGACACCAGCCAACATGGAATAAATGAATTGAACAAGCTGTGTAAAAAAGTACATCCACATG
The DNA here is from genome assembly GCA_013400655.1 of Mystacornis crossleyi. Classification (NCBI taxonomy): domain Eukaryota; kingdom Metazoa; phylum Chordata; class Aves; order Passeriformes; family Timaliidae; genus Mystacornis; species Mystacornis crossleyi. Next base: position 11,273 of record VYZQ01042790.1, read on the forward strand.
CCACTGAGCCTCGCTTCGTCATCCACTCTTTTGCAGATGTCCTTTGTACTGCTGCTACACGAGCTGTGACTGCAGCCACCTCACTGTGTCAGCTTCACATTTTTCTCCATTAGGCTTGTATTTCCTTACTTATGTGCAAGTTTAAGCACTGCTTTATAGCCTCAAGCAGACACCAGCCATGTGCCTCTCCCTTATTTAAATTAATTTTACCTGCCAAGACAGCACGAGGTTCTGTAAAATATGGCTATAACTGAGCTCCTGCTTTGCGAGTAGGTGTTTTGGTCTGTGTCATGAACTATGTAGGCCTCACTGGCCTTAAAATCCAAAAAAATCATCACCCACGCTGATATTGCCTTTCTTGGGCAATTTCTTGCCCAAGGGGCAGTTTCTTTCAGTTCATATTGGGTCATTTAGGAAGTAGGCTCTAAATCTGATACTCACTTCTCTTTCTTGAGGAGTGCATGATAAACACATATTCTGGATTTTTGAACAGGTGGGATTTGCACCCCTTTATGGAGGGAGTGTAGCCCACCTCGTTGTTGCATGAGTGAATATTTTCTCATTTTAGAGAAGATGGTACTGCAATTCACTGCTCAGCAGGGAACAGGTCCACAGCCAAAGATATCCCTGATCCCGTAAGACATCCCTATTCTCCTCAGGAATCTCCATATCTGGAAAGTGGGGAGAGTCTTGCCGTGAAATGATGGAAGTGGTGCATGCCTCTGCTCCCAGAAAAAAGCCTAGGCAGCTAAGATGATCGAGTGTAAAGTGTAGATAGAGAGAGCCTGGTGAGTTTTCCTTTTTAAAGTAGTCGTCTACCCAGGGTGCAAATTCTGAACCCTCTAAAAAGGCCAGTTGTGATAACAAATGTTTATAAAAATAATGTAGCTGATCTTAGAAGGGAAGTTCAGGGTGTGTTTTGTTAATCTTAGGAGGTCTGCACTAAATTAATTTATTACATATTTTTACACTGGATAATTTTCAGGCTGTTTTGTTTTTTTTTTTAACAGGGCCTGCCCTATAACAATAGGATGGGACTGAACTGTTAGCAGCCTCAGGCACTGTCCAATGATTCACCAAAGCATTTCACTTGTACTACAGCTGATATTTGTGTGACATTCAGCATGCCAGACTGGAACATTCAATATTTGGGACTCAGATTCCTCCCAGACAGAAAGGCGCTTAGGAGAGGCTTCAGCCTATCTCTGGGCTCCTTCCTTTAACAAAAATCTGATTAAGTTAATTATGTTTTGTGAGGAAAAAAATAGGAATAGAAAAAATAACATATGAGATGTCGGTGTAAAGAAATAGAAAAAGCTTTCTGAGCAAAAGGCTTGAAACAATGGATTCCAGCCATCTTAGCTGTCTCACCTTTCCTACTGGCTCAGCTGTGATTTACATTTCTATTGATGAAACAGTGATCCTGATGTGAAACAGCTCTGCAAATAACCGGAGCAAAATCCATGCATCCCTTCACAATATTCCAGCTCAATATTTTAGTGGAATGAAAAACTGAAAAAAGGATTTTTTTTAATTGACATTTTCTTTGGAAACTGGGTGGTGGGGCTATTTCTTCAGAACTGCCTTGGCAGATGTAGTAGCTCATGGACTGGATGCTCCAGAAGGGCAGGCTCTTTCTACAGGGCACCACCCCACATTCCAGATTTCTCACCTAAGCAATTTTTTTTAGTGCCAATACCTTTACTGACAAGATTTACAGGGGTCTTAAAGAATCTTATCAAAAATCAGATTGGAAAAAGGTCTAATGGCCCTTCCTCCATCTGGTACAGAAGGCAGTAAACAGCGTAACAATGCAAGAATGTTTAGTAGTTCATGCGATTGCACAAATGTTTCTTTTATTTCTAGAAATGGAAATCAAAAAGGGTTTAATGAGTTTGACAGATTGCCCCATTCTACACTGTCAGTTGTTCATTTCACTTCCAACAATACACAGCTGCAACATGTTTGATGTGCCTGTGAACCCGAATCAAAGCAGTGAACATCTTCCTAAATATTTCTGTTACAAAACCTGCTCAATAGACTAAATTATCTACAGCAGGAGTCCTACAGGAAGCACCTGCATTTGGGTATTTAGTTCAGCATTGTGTTACCTAATACTGCTGACCTGTTCTGTGATTTTGAAAAAAAAGGCTTTTTTATTTGTTTCCTCTCAGATCCCATCACTCTTTTGTCTCCTTACATGCTGAGTGCTTCATAGCAGAATCTGTCTCATCCCCTTTGTTTGTAGGAGGCTCTGTGCGGCTCACTCAAAGCCCATAGAGAGTGATGTCGTATGAATAGTGCTTGTCACCTGGGCAGAACTGTGGAGAGGTCTGTCTGATTTGCCCCCTTGTTTGTTGTGGCACAGGACCATTTTATGGTGAGGTGAAAGCTGATGATGTGAGCAAAGAGATCAGACCTCACCTTGGGATGCTGCTGCAGCTCCTGGTTGCTGGCACGGTAATGCAGAAATGCAGACAAATTTCCTGCTGATGCCTGGACTAGATGCAATATAAAGCAGCTTGGAGGAAGATTTGTTCAATTCCAGCTTCAAAGAAGCAGGAGGCATTTTTGTTGAAAGAAGAGAACCAGCGTGGTCCCCTGTAAAGATGCAGGTGCTGCTCCGAGGCATGAGCTCCAGTAAGTGAAGTTAAATCTACGGGGAGCAGCAGAGTTAAGGAAGCCTAGCTTCTAATGCCTGCACTAGGATGCTGGAACTCCCTATGCCTCCCATGCTTACTCCTCCGATACCCTCCAGTCCACTTCAAATCCTCTGCTGGGCTGTGTGGCCGACAGCAAAGGCTGGACATGGTGCCTGGAACACCAGACTCACCAGGGACTCTTTGATGCCTGATGGGGAGCCCAGCAGGGGTGCCACCCCAGTCCGTGCGCCTGCAGCACGTAGGCAAGAGCACTTTCCATCTGCAAGGACTGCTCTGAAGAGACAATGCTTTGGGCTGACACAACGTGCACTGAATGCAGGTAGTTCACCAGAAGAGAGAGGAGGGAATTTCATACCAAGGTGTTCTGAGCTGTAAATGAAAGAAGAGCATGTGAAAAAGAAAGACAGTTTTCTGTAGCTTGGATCAGTCTGAGCTATTAAGACTCCAGTTTGTACAACACTTGAGTCCTGGAGTATTTAGGCTTTCTGTGTAACCAAGCTACTTGGCTTTGGGCTGTTCTGTTGCATGGGGCTTCTTACAGTTGCTGGACCAAAAACTTGGTGGCATGTAGTATTTCTCTGAAAGTTTAATGGGGATAAAAATCACATGAAAGTAATGAGATAAAAATCTCAAAACATCTGTTTGCAGTTTTAAAAATTGTATGAAAACTGAAAGCATGCAAATAAGCTCAGCATTTGATGAGTGGTGAGCAGTCTTCCCGCTGCTTGTGTGTCAGCCTGGAGCTGCCAATGACTAGACAGGCTATAACTACAGCTAAGAGAAAGCCACAGGAAAACAGCACTTGATTAATAAAGCAAGATGCCAGCTTTCAGGATTGCTGGAGTCCCCAGACAGGTGGGGTATGACAGTCTTGAGCAGTCCTGAGGACTGCTGACTCCACCAAGCTCACTCAGCACAAAGCCTGTAGTGACTCTGGAGCAGACAATCTTTTGCTTCTCTTTCAAATCACTCTGACACTATCTAAGCCTCTTCCTACACCCTGAAGGTCCAGGGTTTATTCCAGACTAGCACCATAACAGCCAGGTCATCCCTGAGCTTGTTGCTGGTGGAATCAGGCAATCAAATGCAGGATGCTCCAGGTTTCTCTACAGCTGCTGCAGACATTAAAGCATAGGAGGTCATGGCAGGTGTAGTAGCCAAAGCCTGAAACTGTGCTTGCAGCACCAGAGAAGAAAAAGAAATGGAAATGTGCATGTGGAATGAATCCCTCTTTCCATCCTATGCCCAGCAGTGGCCAGCACCAGGTTTCCTAGAAAAGATGTCAGGGCTTGGAGGGGTCAAATGTGGAGTAAGCACATCTCTGCCATTCATCCTCTGTTATGGGTATACCTGCCAGCTAAGCAGCTCAGTCAATGAGCAGCCAAAGACAGGTCCTGGAGCAGGATAACTCATACTCCTTCTGACAAAAGCGGTCATTATTTGCAGCGTTTCTGAGCCTTGCTGACTGCCTTCAAAATTATAGAAGTTTGCCTGATGGTACAGCGATAACTGATGTCAGACATCTAGCCCCTGCTGCCTTAGAAGGAAACTCCCTAGGCCAACTCTCAGAAGCCAGCAACAAGAATGAGAAGAAAAATTGCATAACTTACTGTTATTTGCAATGGCCCTGTGCCTTCTAGCTACCCAGGCCCTTTCTGACTACTGCGGAGTTTATGACTGCTGTTGAAATTTGTGTATTCCACTGGAATTCCCCATTCTTTAACTCTTTTTCCCCCATCACTTTTGTGCTTATGAGGGAAAAAGGCAGGTGCTCCCAACTGTCCCCTTTAAGACCACTGGCACACTCATGTTGATGACTCCCTCCCTCTTTCTCCTTCCTGAGGCAATGTTTATCCTGAAACGTTCAGGGTCTTGCTGCTATCACTGTGTTATCTCCCGCAGGGATGGGTGAGCACACCTGTAGCTCATAGCAGCTGATACAAAGGTGTTGGGACCTCAGCAGTGGTCCCACCATGACTACAGTGCCAGCCTCCTCCCCAAGCATTGCTACATATCACTTAGAGCCTCATAAAGCCCAGGAGTGAGAGAAGGGCTCCAGGATGCTTTTATTTGCTTTCATCCCCCTGACTTTCTCTTGCAGTGGGGATCTTTCTTCACTGAACCACTGAGGAGTGTCTCCCCAAGCTTTGTCAAGTCCTTTCCCATCCAGGAGGCATTTGCATCACTTTTATCTCCTTATACATCTTCCTTACCTCATTACACATCCTTCTTGTATTATTGTTCATCTTCCTTTCTAGCTCATTAAAGCAATCAGCACGTGGCAATGAAGAAGGGCTGATGACCAGTGAGGGAGCCTTGCCAGGGGGAAAGTGGAATGAAGGATAAGTATTGTTAGGTGCAAGCATATCAAGCTCTGGGATCAGGGAAATTCAGGAGTATTGTATAACATAAGGGATCTCAAGATGCTAAAAATACAGACTTGCCAACAAATGCAACAGTGCAGATTTGTAGAAGAGCCTGGATGATGAGTGGACAGAAATCCCAACAACCCCAGACTGTTCCACGTGATAGATCTACCAGCCTCTGCCTTTGACTTCAGGGCTTTACTAAGGGAATTTGAAAAACACTCTATATCACATTAGTTCTTGCTGGAAAACTCTTCTTGAGTTAGCTGACTCTTCCCTTTAGGTCAGACTAGCAAAGAAAAGCTCCTCCTGACTTGAGGGCCTAAGATAGCAGCTCTTGGGTTTTGTGTCAGGACAATACCCGTGGGAAGGGAGAGCCTAAGGGAGGCTCTTTTGGAGCCCAGTGCCAAGAAAATGGATGATAAAATGAGGGGACAGCCATCTCATGGATAGAGAGATGACAGAGCCTCACTCCAAGGTACCTGTTAAAGTCAGCTGCATGGAAGCACTTTCTTTGAAGTAAGTGCAAGCAGTTCTCTGAGTAAGAACTCAGAAGCAGAATTGGGCAAGGCTTGGTGGTACAAATGTGACTGCAGTCAGAAAATACTCTGTTTTCCTTGAGATACAAACTCACTAACCTCTGTGGGATGGGGGGGACAACAGTGGAAATGAGAGCTAGAATTGCACAACACACTGTGATAGAAACCAGGCTTGACTCCCAGCCAGTGTAAATTTGAACTACTGAACTACGTGCCATACTGGATCAGATCAAAAGTCCACCTAGTTCATTCTCCTAGCTTTGACAGCAACTAAAGTATAAAAACTGGGCCTTGACAGAGGGATCTTTTCCCTTCTGCACCCTTTTAGCACTTGACAGCTTGCACTGCAGACATGTCCAGAGATGGAGCTTTAGCTAGACCACTGTATTTGACCACGAGAGGCTTCTTATCTTCTGTTGTGCTGTTTGAGCCGCTGAGATGGTTGTTTTCCACAACATCCTGCAGCAACCAGTTCCACAGGGTGGTTATGTCCCATGTGAAAGGAGGTAACTGAGTGGGTAGAGAGGCCAAATGAATGTTTTCTGCTTGAACCATTACTCTTCCTTCCCCCCTTCTCAACATACACAGAATCAAAAATTATGAGCCTTTCAGTCAGTGCTTATGAAGAAATCCCTCAGCTGTACCACACAGAAAAAAAGGGAAAGTCCAAGTTCGAAATGGATTGTTGGTCATTCCACAAGAGTAACATCTTCATGGGAATTTTTCCAACTAAATTTAATTGTGATGCTGCAAAACTGTTGTGTAAATGTTTCTGTGATACATGTGTTGCAAGTTATTACCAAGCCATAAAGGAGCTGGGAAAGAAGAAACCGAAACACAAAATGCTCTGTGACGCCAGAACACCTTCTGGTGAGTATCAGTTTGCAAACCGCAATGTAAGTTTATGCCCACAATTTAATTGACCTCCTGAAAGCAAAGGTAAACAGGAATAGAAGGGCAGGCGTCTGCGGTTCTCTCTTTCCTCCAGAGAAATTCATTCTTCATCAAGCTCTGCCCTATTTCACTGGTGTTTTCTCAGCCCCTGAGCAATAGAAAACAATACCTAAAAACCAACTTTAACTTAGGTGTGGAGTAAACGGGGCTTGCGAGACATTCTCAGCAGTTTTGAGGACAGACACACAGCTCCCAAATCTGACAAGGAAACCTGAGACCCACCACAAAAACCACACAGCCCAAAACAAAAAGATGGCTTAAGAAAGCAGTGTGCTCTGAAAGACTGCACTGCTGTGGTGGGAAGTGTCTCAACCAAACTCTAAGCGGTCATGACTGAGAAAAAAAAACATTTTATCTCTCTTCCCAAAACTTGTAATCAAACGTCAAACTCTTTGGTTTGGCAGAATTAACTCATTTCTTTTCTTTAAATATGGTCTCACAGGAGAAGAGCGTCAAAACAAACTGAGGAAGCACGAGGAATATCCACTCCCGAGTAATGCAAATTGCTGTGCTTGAGGGCTGCCGCAGTCTGTTGCCAACACCTCATGGTGGGACCCTTGGGACTAAGGGTGCGTAGTTTTCCCCTCATTACAGAGACTGGTGGTGTGAAATGCTGCTCTTCTAGGGAGAAATCTTCTCCGGGAGCCATTTACCACCACCTTTTTGGCACACACCAGTTATCTGCTGTGTAAGCTGTGACATATATTGGTATCACAATTATACACCCCCTGCTCCTTCATCTTGTTTAGTCTGTTATCACCTAGGTGTGTAGAGTCTGAGCAATGGCATTTAATGTGGGAAGAAAAGGCAGTGCTGGGATTAAGCTGCCCTCCAGCAGTAGATACTAAATAAAGAAAAGCAATCACCAAGAAGGCTGTCTCAGCCCCAGTGCCTGTTCCAGCTCAGCCTCTCCAGTACACAGACCCTATTCTGCCACCGTGCACATTTGTGTCCGAGGAACCCGGCTAGAGAAAGGGGAGTAGGGCTGCTCACATGTACTAAGGACCATCTGGAGAGCTGCAGACATTCTTGCTGCCTCCTCCCTGGGGCATGGACTCCATGAAGGCCACCGGACATCACCCTCTAACTCTGAGGCTCTTGCAGGCAGGGATGCCGTCATCCTGCTGCTGCCAGGCTCTCAAACCTCAGAAGCTTCTCTGCGATGCTCTCTTGGCTGCAACACGAGAAGAAAAGGGCAAGTGGAGGAGGGGAGTTTGGGGCTACAGGATTCCCATGGTAGCAGAGGCACTCTGTGACCCCGAACAGCCGATGCCACACGGAGTGAAGGGGATGTGTTTCTAGCTCAGCCAAACCAACAGGCAGACACAGTATGCAGAGAGCCACCATCAGCTTCCTGATTTAAAGCTGTCAGCAGGCTTGGGCCACCCAGTATAACAAGGGAGATGTGCTCAACACGAGTACCTCCCTGCCATTTTGAACTCACTGTGTGCTGCAACATCAAGGCCACCACACGGCTGGGCTTTGGTACAGGATGATATAGCCCAGCTCTCTGGGAGCTGCAGTCCCAAACCTCACATATGCTTCGTGAGAGGAACCAAGCCTGGCCACTCTCCCTTATAGGGAAATTAGGCAGGGAGAAGAAATACAGCAAGCCTGAAGAGAGAGATGACTGGGGCCTGTGTGAGCCAGGGCTTCACAAAATCCCATTTTTCCTCCTGGAATAAGGGGGCAGGTGGGGAAGGGATGAGCTCTATCCCCTGGCCCTGCAGTTTCTCATTTTGCATTCCCAGCTGGCATTAAGGATGGCAAAATGGGGTGTGCTCTGACAAGTTGTGCCTGCTGATCAGTGGAATCAGTGGAATGATTTGCATACATCTCTAACATCAGTCCCTGGCACAGTGGAGCCAGTAGCAAGGGCGAGGGAAGCCAGATGGTTGTAGGGGTGGCTGTCTGGCTATGCCCTGGCTATGTGTACACGTATCACATTCACATTTACATACATCTCTAACAACACAGAACTGAACTGGAACCAAGATAATTTGGAAAAACAAAGTGGGATTTCTCTATGACAAATCCAATTTTGAGATTCACCCTGTGGATGATCCTCGTGTAAACCTCCCACCCTTTCAATTACCCTTTCCCACTGTACCCCATCCCACTGTACCCCATCCCACTGCAGTCTTGTAACTCCTCTGCTTGCCAGCACCAAGGTGGCTCCGTAGAGCATCCTATTCTCCCACACGGAAACACTGGACCAGTTTGGTACTCCCAGGAGGCTTCGCCCACAGCAGCTGCTACTCAGAGGCTGGTTGGACTTGATGATCTCCAAGGTCTTTTCCAGCCTAGTTCATTCCGTGATTCTGTGATTCTGTGATTCGGTGGATAAGAGCCCAGGGAGAGCCTGGGAGGAGCTGCCAGCTGCAGTCTTGCTCTATTAGCATGAGATGTGCCAAGAGTTTCAGAGCTGATCAGCACCAGAAGGCAACTTCCTGATGCAATTAAGATAGAGGTAAATTCAGACACATCTTGCCATTCTTCTGGGACGTGTGTTGCTAATTAAAAGTCAGCCTGTATATTTAGGATCAAGGACAGCAACATGTCCTGTGGTGGTAGAGAACATTTCTGCATGTTCTTGTGACACGGGTGTTTGGACCTACAGAACATGGTTGTGGCTACCTGTGAGTGAGAGGTTTCCCTTGGACTCCTTTGGCTTATGCTGCACACTTGCTCCCATTTAAAAGCTTATTCAATTCAGAGAGGCAGGGCTGTCCCACGGGTCAGGAGCTGTAACGGAGCTCAGGAGTTTCCAGTTTTGCACTTGAATCAGCTGGATTCAAAGTGTGGTGTTGGGAAAGCCACCTGACTTGTGGCTCCATTCACATCATACAGGCCAGGGAGTGCTGAGCCTCCAGTGGGACCCTGCCTGAGAAATAATTCTTTGAGTTAGGGACTGACTCCAGTTCCAAGTACAGAGAACAGCAAGTCTCTAGTCTCTCTTCCCCTTAAGACAGCTGTGATACAAATGGTCAGTCTTAAGAGGATTTTTTTTCCCATCTGTGAATTAAATTTTAACTGGGCATCATTTTCTCTGCAGCTGATGAGCATTTCTGTAGGAAGTTTTGTGATCCCAGCAAGTGAATATAGTTCATGCTCTGACGGTAATTCAAGGATAGATCCACTTTTGGGTTGAGGAGACAACATGTGCTCTAGGGTGGTCCATAGAATGCAGAAACAGCACCATGCAAATGAAAAGACAGCTCAAACAAAGGATTTCACAATGAGACTCTTTGAGCTAAGGCATTTGGGATCATTGGATCTGGATCTAGTTCCCACCCACAGCTTTGCAGCATGAGCTGAGGCTCTCAGCTTACTCTTCTCTATAAAGGGAACAGTACTCTATCCCTTTTATACAGGAAGGCTGCACACAAATGTGAAGCTATCTAACAGGCTGGAGGAACCTCCAGCAGAAGGAGCCATAGTTGACTATCCTGATGATTGCCTGCATGATCTCAAGAGACTAAAATCCCTTCTCCAAGGCATGTGAAATCTCAAGGAAAGCAGAAAACCCAAAGGCAAATAATCTGTTTGAAAACGTACCATGAGTTAATGGAGAGTTCTACTCTGTAGAGTGAATATTTGGTGTATGTTTATTTCTAGTGCCCTCCTACCTTTCTCATTTATAATTTAAAGAAATTAAGAAAAAAGGCTAAAGGTATGTTTCAACACCAACCAGCTCCCTCAGGGTTTCGATCAAGTAACTTTTTTCCTCCTTCATCTGTGAAAGGAAGCTGATTGCTGAGAATCGCTAAAAGAGCAGATTAGCGCCTGCTAAACATTGCCAGTTCCTAGGGCTGATCAAAAGCCAGGTGGTGCCCCTGACAACTCCCCCCAGCCCTCTCTGGTGGCCACCCAGATGTTCTTCCATTCCAGCCCTCAGATTTACAATCTGTCATGGCTCACAGCTGTGAGCTGGACTCAAACAGGGAGGGCGCTCTGTGGTTGGAAAGACTAGACCTTGTTTCTAAGGGGCTGCACCTTGCTTTTCAATAAACACAAGTGTTCAGAAGAGTGAACAAACCCCCACAGTAAAGATTTCAAGTGGATGGGTCCCAAAGCAGTGGATCTACCCTAAGCATGCAAACAGCTGGATGCAAGGGCACCAAGATTCTCTTAGATCTTTCAGAGAATTCTCATGATTGTTTGGAAGGTCTGCATGGCCAGTTGTTTTGCAGCTGCTCTAAACATATGAGTTTCTTCTCTACTACCAGTGAAGATTTGCTACATCACCATTTGGCCATTGGGAGGAACAATCCTTCATCAGCTCACTCTTCAACGCTGGGACCATTCTCCAGAGTCCTCTTTTAATGCTGGTTCTTCAACACTAAAAGGTCAGACTACACTCTGCTAACGGCTGCCAGTTTACAGGAATGATCTGAGACCTGCAGTAGTGCTCCACTCACTGGATGGCAGGTTGATGGCTCTTAAAATGCCAGAAAATGGGTGCCAGCACTGTTCCACATGTATTTTTTTATGCTTCCCAGCTGGTTACATTCAAACATGGCTTCCCTGAGGAATCTCCAGAAATCCAGGAGACCCCTACAAGTCTACGAGCTCCAGAAACACCATGCTCATGTGGCTTTTCAAAGCACAGCCAGTATATTCTTGCCCTTGTTGCCCAAATCTCTCCCCATTTAGTTCCTGAAGGCTGGAAGATGTGCTGCCAGGCACTCAGCCTGTCACAGCAGCATGGGAATGCAATATAGCCCTGCTTCAGGGTCATGCCAAGCTCTAGAGTCACTGCCTGGGGAAAGGAGGATCTTCTGTAGTCATTCTCTTTCCCTCCACCCAAACGCTGGGAGATGCTTTAGTGCCTTCTGAGCTTTTATCCCTCACATCAAAAACTGAGCTACTAACGAGAACCATTTGGCTTGCAAGTTCTCACTGCTCTTTAATATCAAGGTCCCTAAAACTACTCTACTAGCTCAGAGACACAGAAAGTGCTGGTTGTAAAACTTCTGCTCCCGAGATCCAAAAGCTTTGGGCTTCACAGCCCGCCCAGAATTCTGCTTTCCCTCGGGTCCAGCCACAGAGGCTATTGACCACTTCTGTGTGGAGGTTCTGCTGGGACTCTCCTGAACAGTTTCTCACTGGCAGTCTTTGCCAGCTCCTAAATTCATCAAGTTTCTCTTCCACTGCCTGGAGCTCCAGAGTGCATCTCTCATTTCTGATCTTTCTCTCCTGAACAGAGATTCCTAAAATTCCTTAAATAAAGATGTCAGTTAAGAAGTTGCAACAATCTACCTTCTCCACATTTGTGGTGTTGGTGGTTCCTAAGGTGAGTGAATGCTGGGGCCACTTGTTCTGAGCTGAACAATTTTGTGGTGTGATGGGATGATTTGGACACTACAGTGCCAAAAGAGGAGCCGTGCATGAAGTAAGATGTTTGCTGTGAGTAAGACCATGAGAACTGGGCGTGTTGCACAAACCATGGATAGCTCCAGGTCCAAGGAGCTGGGAGCTGGGGAATCTTGGAGGAGCTTGAAGTCCTGCCTAATGGGGATGAGGGAGGCTTTATGAAAACACTCAAACAGTGTTCTCAAAGAAGGGGCTGCATAAACACACTTCTTGGCTTTGGTCAGCGAACAGAGAAATTTCTTTTTCTTCCCAAGAATGTGTTCAGGGTGGGATCTTGGAGCATGATCTTTGAATAAGACTGATGGGGAAAGTCATGCTGCATTCCTTCTCTGCTCTGCAGGGCCAAAAGCCGGGCAGGGTCCCATCTGTGCAGGGCTGCAGTGCCTGAGGATGCTCTTCCAATTGCTTCTTGGGGGACCCAACACAAAGATGTGGCAACATTCGGGATAAAGACGCTTTACTCCTCTGATTCCCAGGAGTTACTGGGAAGAGCATCAGACCTGACAGATGCTCTGTCAGGGGCCTGAGACCACTCTTCAGGATCATCCCAAAGGTCTTCAGAGAAGGATGCAGGCTCGAATTATTCCTTCAGTGCCTGGAAACACTGCACACACTGCAGGGAGTCCTCTCTGGGCAGCAGGTAGACCATTTTGACTCTGGATACAGGCAAAATGAGAACTTCTAAGATCTTGTGCTGCCCTAGCAAAGCCCTACTTTCCAAGAGTTCAGAGCATCCTCCTTTCCGGTAGCCTCCCTGCAGCCAAAACATTTGGCACTGTTTACAACCAGGGTTTTTACTTAATGGGTAAAAACTGTCTTACCTCCCGCGAGCCCTGTGAGGATTACTGAGTTAACTGCTTTGGAAATGTACAAGTGACTAATTATAATAGGAGTGGCACAAATATTTCATGATGAGCAGCCTGTCAGATTCGTCCTTCTCGTTCTTTTCCTCGAATGGCACTCACTATGAAGCTGCATTCGTCTTGCATTCTTGCATTTGTTTGTTGATTAAATCAATGAAAACATCTGGTCATCTCTTTTCCTGTTACTTGACAGCAAATATTTGAAATTCAGTGTGTGTTAGTGGGGGTGGCTCCTCACATGGAGAGGCTGTTGCTGATCCCTGCACAAATGAGCAAGTATGTTCTCTGAGAGGCAAATTACAGCAAAAATAATTCTATTTTGCCTATTTTGTGCAGGGATTGAAATGTGATGGCTAGAAGTACCCTGAGCAGTAAAATACAGTTTCTCATGGAAGTGAAATAGTATCATACTCCCAAAAGTCATCCAAAGGATTTGAACCCAAGTACTGTAAGCACAAAACAAGAAACCTTGACTTCTCCAAGGGACTTGGACAGTGCTGCAAGTACATTCCTTCCCAGGATCTTTATTTTCACCTGTAGCTCAACTGTAATTGTTCCTAGTGCATGGTGCTATATGAGGGCTGACTGTTATTAGATAATCCTGAGCATTTTGGTAGTAACAATAGCTACATCTCCAGGGAAGCTGGGCACCTCATGGGATCAGCACTACATAGCTGTGTCCAGCTGGGGCAGGACCTTGCCTGCCTTGCCTGCTGTGAAGCCACATGTTGCTGTGGTGATGCTGGGATGTCATTACTGTTTGAACAGCAATGCAGTTACAGTCATAAGGAGAGGATTAGGATGACTATGTGGCCAGATCAGGCAGAGCAACTGCTGTCTTCAATTTCAGCAGCAGAGAACAGAGCACATTCATGGGTATGTGCTTTCTCTGGAAAAGCCCTTCCTGGCCTTCCTCGTCTCCCCATGCCAATGCTACCTTTTGCCCTGGCAAGAGGCCCTGTCCCAGAGCAAAGGCCAGCAGGTGACACCCCTTCTCTTGTTGATCTGGCAGGAAAGCAGCAGACGGAGCCCTGCCAGCAGTGAGGAGGAGGCAGGGAGTAGGTACTGGTACCAATTAGCAGCCTGAACGGGGTTATTACAGGACAAGCTCTGTTTAACTTAACTGCTAACAGACTGGCTCTGTCATTTGGAAGAAATCACAGGCAAACAGACTTAATGGGGTCCTGGAGGAGTGGGGGCAGGGAGCACCGTGGCTTCGCCTCCTCTTATGAGCAATGTATTTTGTAAAAGACAAATGTAATTGTCGTTTGAAACACATGTACAGCAGGATGGAGAGGAGGGTGGGAGGCTCATTGATCAGCTCAAATCTATGGAGCAATCTGCATCCTGAAGAGCATGGCTTTGCACATCTGTTTCACAGGCTCTTTTTGTCACCAGAGGATAATAGGAAGGCTTTCCCGAACTCCTGCCTGGCTCAGGATGCTCCAACACCACCACCAGCCAGACCTCCACCCAGGGGAAAGCCTCTGTACCTTCCTCTCTTCTGCAAGCCTGGCACTGCCACGGGCTGTGCCCAGCATATCCTGCTCCTCTGGCGAGCTCCCAGTCCTGCTTTTGACCGCCTAGTGCAGTGTTGGCAGCTTGAAGCAGCCAAGACTGACTCCTGCTCTGATTTGAGGCATGGCATGGTCTGATTAGGACTTGCAGTTGTCACGCAGAAGCTGCATGAGCAGAAAATGGATTGAAAACCCTACATGCAGCTGGAGCTACTGTCTGAAGATTTCGTCAACCAACATGAATTCTCTCCCATATGAAAGAGAGAAGGAGCAGACAGAGCACTATATTTTCCTTAAGCACAGGACTGTGGCTCATTGAAGGCCCAGTCCAGTGGCTGCAGAGGTCAGGTGGCTCTGGTGCGATCCTTGAGTTCACACTTCTTTTCTGGATTGGAAACCCTGGCAATGTCTGGTTTTATGAGGAAAGGAATTCCACTGGTATGTTAAATGGATGGTTGGGTGAGGTTCTGGAAAATTGATGTCTGTTAATTCAGTGGGATTGCTCACTGCATCAGGGTTGTACTGGCTTAGATCAAGGAACTTTTTAAGGATGAAGAAGAGCCTCTGCTTTCCTGAATTCTGTGTTTTGACCCCTGGGAAGCTGGGCATGAAGGAAGAACGCAAGTTACACATCTTGTATGTTCAGACACTGCCTATGGGTTCTAGATCACAGCAAAATTTTGCCAGTCCCTCCTGCCCAAACTGGAACAGCTTTTCAGTCCATGACATCTCATGACAGCATCAGGTGTGGAGAAGAAAAGTGAGAAGTGGGAGAGCAAGAAAGCCCTTTCCTGATGGGAGGCAGGAGGGGCAACCTGCCACCAGGCTGTCAAACACAGTAAACAGCAAACTTTGCCTGCTACACTCTGAACTTCTATCCATGAGAGATCAGGGCTCCTGGCTTCTCATTTCAACATTTAACAGGAGCAAGGCACCCATTGCTTCCCACAGAGGGCAAGATGCCACTGATAAGCTGCATGATCACAGTGACTTAGTATGGGAACTACAGCACAGAAGGTGGACCTTCAAAGAGCACTAACTCCCACCTTGTGCTACTGGGTTTCTATTTCTAAGCAGACACTTGACATGAGTATTTTTTGTTCAGTGTCAGACAGGTATTTCTTGTGGGAGATGCCAGAAGAGACAGGGTCAGTGTCATTCATTAATTTAGTAAAGACTAAGAGTTTGCAATTGAATACCATTATAGCAATGGAGAGGAAAGGGATTTGGCAGTGTTGGAGGAAGGGCATAGCAGGGACTGTGGGGCAGGACAAAGTAGGGTAGAGCTGTGGGGCCATTACTAGGCAAGTGGGGAGGCTAGGCAAGGCAGGTCCGAAGGCAACAGTAAAGCTGTGCAGTTCTTGATGGCACCGGTATTGCGAAACCATGGCTCACAGTGATACACCAAACACATCTCCAGAAGAAAAGCACTGGCTGTGTTTACAGAGCACACATGGCCTTCTCCTGGGCAGCACCCCTTTGCATGGTGTGGCCTTTTAAAATGTGCCAAACAGATTGAGTACAAGCAGCACACACATAATAAATGTGACACAACAATTAAAAAAAGAGCAACAATACCGCACTCCCAAAAAATGCTGGAAATGCCACAGAATTCACTGAAGATCCCCCAACTCCCCCTTAACCTCTATGCCAGGAACTATTGTTTCTAATGTTAATAATGCCTGGTAATAAACAGTGGCATAACTCCAGGTCTCTGTAGGTCAGGGATAATGGGATCAGACTGAAGCAATGTAATCAGTAGCAGAACTCAGCTTGGATTGCCAGGCTCTTTCTTTTTTACAGCACATACCACTGCTGGAAAAAAAGAAGCCAGCAAAGATAGGCACATAGAAGGTAGGTGCTTCCTCCCGCAGCCATTCCTCGAGTTGCTGAAGTTCTGAGCATCCTGGAAGAAAAGAGGTGGCAAAAGACCGTGAGGAGTTTCACAGGCTTTGGCCCTGGACCAGGAGTAGGACTGCCTCGTAGAGGTTGGGCCAGTAAAGTTTACTTGGCTAATCAAATGCTGGCAATCCATGCTGAGGTGGAGGGGGAGAGCTTGTCATTGCCAACTGGTGTGAATAATGGCCATGAAGTAAAGCAGCTGGGAGCCACTGGACAGGGAGGCACTTCTTTTTTCCATCCCTCTGTGATGTGCTGACACCACACAACCCTCTCAGATACATCTCCTGTGTCTGGATGCGTGAGCCTGGAAGAACTGACTGAAATGGGATGGAATCAAATATCTCACTCAGCAGAGATACCATCTTTTAAACAAGCAACTGATGTAACACTGTGATATTTATATGATAATAAAGTGGCCCTCCATGCAAACAGCTTAGGCTCCTCGCCATGGCAAAACCAGCCCTTGGACCAGGGCTTCCTTGCTTTGCATGTGCCTCTATGCACCCCTCTGGGAGTGGGTTGGGAGGGGGAGGAAGGAGTTAAAAAAGCCAATGAGGCCCTAGCGACCCATCTGCCACCTCATCTCGTGTGACACGAATCATGCGACTGGGGGGGGTGGGGGGGTGGTGTTGGCGGGTTGGGAGAGCAGGGAGCAGCTCCCTTTCTCTCCTGTTAGCTGAACCTCTGATTATCATATCTGTGCAGCCGAGGAGGTGGCATGCCATTGTGTGTCAGCTGGGAGAGCTGCTGAAAGGGGGGCTTCTCCCTGTCTTAAAGGAGAAAGCTCTTCCTAAACCCTCCCTTCGCAGAGAAGGAATTGCCCTCCTCCCAAGGCGCCTACCTAACAGGGAAGGGCCCTCAAAGAGCTCCAGCCTACCCAACCATCTGAGCTCCAGCCCTGGGGGCACTGGGCTGACGTCTTTGACAGGGATGCTCCCCAGCAGGGAGCCAGGGTCCCCAGCCTTCCCGGAGAGGCTGGCGACCAGCAGGGCCAATTAGCACCAACCACATCGTCAGGTTTTGTGTGATAGAGGCACGTGGCCATGAGGAACTGGTCGAAGCTCCTCACCTCATTTCACACAGGCAACAGCAATCAGATGGTAATAACCATGGGTCACTAGAAGGTGACCTCGAGGTGAAAGGCTCCATATCCCATTACTGGCTTACTTAGCTATCTGCCTAGCATGTCTTTCTAGCGCTTTGAATCAGAGAATGGTATTCAAGCTCTTTCAGAAAGTTCCTGCTGTATGGTGTTTAGCATTGTGCATTTCCCAGCAGACATGCAGGAATGGTAATTAAAATCCTCCATGACTGCCTTGTACTTGGACCTTGCCATTAGCATTGTGTGACTAGGCAGGAATGTATTGATTTCTTGCCTGAATTGTGCATGCTTACAGCAGACACCAGCTCTGACTTTTGTCCCGCTTTATTATATATGTGTGTGTGTGTGCTCATCTCATGTTAACCATAAAACTACCCATTAGTATCTGCTGGTATTGTACCGCATGCAGAGAGACCCTGAATGGTAAGTAGCATCCCTGCTCTGATCTCTGTCAGATCTAAACAGATTGCATCCCACAGCACTAACAATTTAGTCAGCTCATTTATCCCACTCAGGGATCATTTAATTCTTTCTGGCCATTTGTGTCATCTTCTTTTGCCATCATAATCTGTTTAGCTGGGGGAGGGCTGTATGAAAATGGCTAAGGGCCCTTGTTTCTGAAGCAATTCCCATCACAGGATACGTTTCCCCGAGTCTTGTGATATGCTGGCAGTTTCTCTGCCCTAATTGCCTGCTTCCTCCTCACTGTGTGTCTGCATCTCTGCCTGAGTTACAGTTTTGGGCCTGATCATGAAATTAAGGTTTGCTTCACTCACCTGCCTTCCTTGGCAGGTAAGTCATGCTGTCTCCTCTGGCAAGCACAGACTTTCCACGGCACTAGCAATAACTCTGGTGCAACCACCATGCTCTGCCAGCTATGAAGCAGATAGGCTTATAGGGAGAACTAGTTTCTTTTGATCCAGTTACATGTTTTGAAAAAAAAAATTGGAAAAACTTAGAGGCACAAAAGCCTCCTTTTCAATTTTGAACCACAAAGACCAAACTCCTGGAAAGGACTGGCTGAGAACAAATATTTTGAGTTTAGTTTGGGTTTGGTAATCAACTGGGCAGTTTGCGAAAAAGATGGTTAGCCCCTGTAAAAATATGAGGGATGAGAAGCAGTGAGAAATAAGAAATACTGTGTCATAAAATACTGCATTTATGGAGTTGATGAGCTTTGCCATCCAGAATTACTGTGGATTCTAGTTCCCAGCTTCTTCTTTGAAGGTATTTTATAAATCTCCCTGAGGATCACACTGAGAAGTCAGTGGCTAAAAGGCAATTTCTGCGGAGAAAGCCAGCTAGGTGCTTCTGTCCCTCTACCAGCTGCCATTGATAATTTATCTGGGGCTGTACTGCTTGCTTAGCAGCATCCACAGTTTCCAGGAGGACATTTGTTGCAGTGAGAATACATACTGGGAAATGGGGTGTACACATAAATGCACATATGTGTCTTCATCTGCATCCATGTCCAAACCTCAAAGGGTAGCTGCTTCCCATACCCAAGGAACCTTTCAAGCATCTAGCATTCCCCAATTTTCCTGGCTCTTCTGTAGCTGCTCCAGGAGACACTGAGGAGAGGGCAGCAATATTTTTTTTTACTGCAGCATGGCAACCTAAGCAAAATATGGTACTAAGGGATTCCAAAACCTAGGCACATTAGGATGGGACATCATAACTCTCTGGGGTGACCCAGCTCCTTTTTGAAGAGTAGGAGGAGTAAGAAAGGGGAGTAGATTTAGGCAACAGTAAAGAGCAACCCTGGAGGAATTTTCTACATGGCCACTTATGGAGCTCTTAGCCTTTGTCTTTTTCTTTTCCTTTTTAACTATCAGGGAATGTCCCTCCAAAATAATCCTGAGAGTGAGGTGGCTGTGGGACCTGGTGTCCCATGTGTTATACATTCCTTCCCTGTGACGAGGAGCCTCTAGATATGTCTAAAACACTACACTATCACAGGAGTTCACCAGAAAAGGATGGAGGCAACTGGTCTCTTCATTTGAAGAGATTTGTGAATGGACAGCATGATCCACATGGCTCTTCCCTGTGCAGGATGTGCTGTCAATCCAGACTCTGTCATTCCCTGTTCTGGCTTGTTCAGATGGTTTAAGGGTGTGCAATGAGGACTGTCAGAGCTGTCTTTTAAGTTTCTGCTTTACTGGGAGCCACCCGAGCTTCTTTAATGAGGGTCTCCTAGTGATTCAAGACTGAGACATCATGAACTGGCAGAGAAGATTTTGAAGTTGCTGCAGGGTACTGCATAGGGTACTGTGACAAAGGGAAGCACAGCTTGCTCCTGCAATTACAGATTCATGACTCATATAATAATTTAGGTTACAAGGCACTTCTAGAGGTCATCTGGTCCAAGCCGTTGCTCAAAGCATGGCAAATCTTTATGTTAGATCCACCTTCAGAGCAAAATCTAGTTGCTCAGGGCTTTGTCCAGTTGAAGATCTCCAGGGCTGGACATTACACAATCTCTGGACAGCATGTTCCAGTGTTTGACCACCCTCATTGTGCAAAAATGTTTCCTAATATCTAATTATATTTTCTCTTGCTACAACTTGTTCTGTTGCTTCTTGTTCTTCTGCTGTATACCTCCAGAAAAGTCTCAATTTTCTATATAATTTCTAATTAGGTATTTGAAGAGATAATGCCTGGGAACAGAAAGGCACTTTTAGCCTTTTTCAATGTGAAGAAGAGAACAGAAGAAGCAGTATCAGAGTGTTCAGCCTTGAAATCTTTTCATGCTGCTCTGAGATGCACCTGCCACTGAGATCAGAACAAGCCAAATGATTATTTTACAAACCAATGAAAATTATTCTCAGGAAACAAGTGTGATCTGATCTATCCTGGAGGATCAAGTAACAGAATTAACTCTTGGACAGTCCAATGCCGTTTCCTGGTCTGTGCATAAAAGAAAGCAAGATAGAGAGGAAAGGCAGCTCTGGGGAAGTCAGCAATACAGGATGGGAGGAGGTGATAAAGAAAAGAGTCATAAACCAGTGTCTTTTAAACACTATTCTTTTGAACAGGTATGCCTGTGCTGGATGTGCAGCCTATCCACGCTTTTGGGGGTGCCACCATACACAAGCTGAAAGGTTTTTCTCCTGCAGGGCACAATGGACATTTTTGCCCAGTGATGACTGAATATTTTATGTTGCTGTTTACCCAGAAGTTCTGCAGATTCCCAGGGTAGCTCTGAAAAAGCTGAGAGAGGGGGCCAAAGTGTCTTGTCATGTCTGGAAGATTGTTTGAGCACATAGCGGGGGACAAATTTGTCAAAGCTAGAAAGAATATTGTGGTAGTATGTGCCTTTTCACAGTGGCGACTTTGGTCCAGCCGTAACAGTTTCACAAGGAATCAGAAGTGAAGAAGGCAGCCCAAAGGGGACTGTGGCCCTTCCAAGCAGCCCAGGTGACCTGTAGTTAAGGGCTGGTGTTGCATTGAGGGGGCTCACTCCTTGACTGGTGTAAATCAGCACAGCCTCTCTGGAGGCTCTGAAATTGTGCTGGTTCATCCTAACTGAAGAAGGGGCCCATGATACCCAGGCTCAGACTACATGATGTAGGTTTGCCCTCTGTACATGCAAGAGGTATCCTACGAGTCTGAGACAATATGGATTACACTAAGGAATTTCTAGCTGGTGAGTGGAGCAGCAGAGTCCACCTAAATTAAATACGAGACCTGTATGTCCTGCCTAAAAATCAGTAGCTATAGCTGGACACTGCCAGGCTCACTGCCCTGGGAGAGAATTAGCTATCTGAACTCTAGCTAGGCTAGGGAGCCAAGCAACAGCATTTGATGGGGAGAAAAGGTATCCTGTTTGTTGGGAGGCTTTTCTCACAGGATTGTGGCCTACGGGAAAATAACAGTGTGTCCAAAAAAACTTGAATTCAGCTCACTTTACACAAAATGAGGGGCTCATAAACCCTTGGCTTTACTTTATAGTCAGTGAAGAGAGATGAATATCCAGAGAAATACTCAGGTCAACTAAATTCTATCTTGCTTATTGTAGAGGTGTGTGTTTGTTCCTGTGACTACAGGGAGGGTAGAAGATGCTTACTAGAACTCTGTATCCCAGGCATAGTATTCCAATAAAATCCCATGGGAGGAGCACTCCCTAGTAGAGGTCAGCTGGCATGGCAATGCCTGAGTTTTGCAGTAAGGCCAGAACTCCAGCCTCCACATGTCAGAGTGAAGGAGACCAGACAGTAATGAAAAGATCATGACTGTAAAATTAGCATGGAGTGGATGCTCCTGACATAGTGTGTTGGAATGTTGGCAAAATCTCAAGGAAAAATTAGAATGGAAGGAAAAGTTAGAGAAAAGGACCACGAGAATAAGCAGAAGACTAGAGCAGAGCACTGGTAAACGTTTGGACTAGAACAATGGCTGGAACATGGGTGGACTATAAAAGGATTTAGGCCAAGCTCTGACTTGCAAACAAAATTCATGTTTGGATTTGACCCTGCTGATTGTCATGGGTGTTGCTGAGTTTACAGTTTTCCTCTCTGAGGAGGGAACATGTAGGGACGAGAGCAGTGGGGTCAGGGGTGCCTTTGCACTTCTGGCTTGGCAGATTTTTCTCTCTGTGGACTTTTCTCAGCCTCTGGGAAAGTCCATTGTTGCTACAGCCTCATTTACTGTAGTTTTCCTCCTAATTCTCATTCATGCTCAGAAGGGTGCAAAATTTGCAGTCAATCAGAGGGACTTCGACAGTGGAGTTTGTCAAAGATAATTAAAGCCTGGAATCGCCTACATGTTTATTTTTATTTTATCAGAATATGCTGGGATGAGTCCAGATAGTGTATCAGGAATAGTTTCTATTGCTTTTCTTCACTTTAATGGCATCAGTTCTTTTTTCCTCTCAGATTCTTCCATTTGCTGCAAAATATATTAGGAGAGAGAATTTCTTTCTTTTCCGTGCCATTTTCTCTCTCAGGGTTGCAAAAGCATAAATATTACTGATACCAATCCTTCTTCTCCTTAGTCCAGTTACCTTGTAAAAATGTTATTTTATTATAACACCCTAGCATTAAATAGGAATGTTCAAAGCCAGTTCTCAGGTGCTGTAAACACACTCCTGCTTTGGGGAAATCAGCAGTTTCAGCAGCACATTTGCAAGCAGCTCCTAATGTTCACACCGAGCTCTCCTGCACAGCTGTGGTGCAAAAGCCCGGCACAGTGCACTACAGTAGCATGTGGCAAGTCACAGCACCTGACACCAGCAGAGTGGCCCAAGGCTTTACACTGTGACTGCAAAGCTACCTCTAGAAAAACGTGGTGGGGTGAAACAGACACTGGTCAGGGCAGAGTTCAGTGGTGATGGTAGTAAGGTTAACTCAGGGGAGGGGAGACTGTAGAAGAGGTGAAGACTTACGGAGTTTTTGAAGGGAAGTAAGAGAATATAAGTAAGTATAGTAGTAAGTAAGTAAGACAGCCCGGTATGGCAACTATACAACAAAAATGTAAAAAATAAATATAATAAATTGGGAGGGACCAGACTGACAAACAGATCAGGAGATATGGGAGATCCTTCAATGGTTTCAAGGAGAAAGAGCATCTCGGTCAAAGTGAAAGAGAAGAAAAGACACAAAAAGGAGAATTAAAGATTTTTTTTCAGAGTTGCAAAGGTCTGGGGCAGATCCACGGGAAGAGAAGAGAAGGATGTATATAAGTAAGAAGGGAAGGAAGAGAAAAGTAAACAAGAGATTGATTAATATAAGCTGTTACTCACAGTGCAGTCATATATATGGCTGCAGTGAACCATGGGTGCATCCAGGGTAGTGTAAGTATTACCATACCATTATTCATGGTGTGGCTGTGGCAGCAAGGGGTGTCAGCAGTCCTGAAGACAGACCAATTAGCTTTATAAGCTGAAGAAATCATTTTGGGAAAAGAACCAGAGCTGCTCAGGGAGGCAGCAGCAGAACACAACCACAGCAGAGATTTTTTTCTGCTCAGAGTGGATGAAACACAGGTCTTAGTTCCCCTCTTTTGTCTTCCATGGGCCCTGTCCCCTCTAATGGGCAGATATTCTTTCCTAATGCAGGGCCAGTATCTGCACTACCAGTGTCCACTTGGGGCACCATTGCCTTCAAGGGCTTTCAGGCCGTCCATGAACGACAGCTTTCCCTACAGCGACCAGAGGCTTCAGCACCTGTGGAGCAAAGGGGTTGGAATAACTTCTCCCTCCTCAATGAAAATGAAATGCAAGAGCCCTCCATCTCCTCCCTACAAGCAAAGTCCTGGCCTATTAACTGGGATGAAGGAATGGGGGGGCTGTAAAGCAGGGGAGAAACATATCTTTGTGTCTCCTTGCAACTTTGAAAGAGGCAATGTTACCATGGTAATGGGTGGTCTTTACTGAGAAGGGGAGAGAGCTACAGTCTTAGTGTGAGGAGAAGGGGGGAGCGATGCTAGAGGGAGGCAGCCCGAAAGTCTTGTGGGAAGGGAGAGAAGGGACTGTAGTGCAGGAGTGGGAGGTGGTGTTCAGAGAACCACGTTTGACAAAGCAGCTGTGACAGCAAGCCTGACATCTGGCATGGCTGCCCCACAACGCGGGCTCTATACTGAGCTGCTACAAGATGGGCACCTCTAGACTGAGCCCACATATTTCCACTGAGGTCATCACCCCTGTCAAAAGAGAAGGCATTGCAATTAGCTCCCGAGGCCTCCTGCTGGAATGAAAGCCCCCACCTTGATGTGCCCATTCTGCTCTCCCCCATCCCCACCCCTAAGACTTTTGGTGTTTCAGCAGAAGCCCTGCTGCCCAGCCCCAGAAGACCACACTGCGTGGCCACCAGAGACTGGTCAGCTGGCAACGCAGGCCTGCTCCCTGGTTCGGAGCCAGAGAGGTACCCCAGCCCCACAGAGAACTACCACTGACAGCCCATTATGGCATGGGAAAGGTCTCCTCCCCATTTCTCATACGATGCGGATGGGAGAGGAGTTTCCTTGGTCTCCTGTTTTTTGCAAAGGGAGGGGCTGAGTAGCCAGAGCTGTGCGTGCCTGAAACAGTCAGACGATTGTGCGGGAGGTGGGGAGGAGAGGAAACAAAGAGCCGGGGCTGACAGCGCGGCACCACCAGCCATCGCAGAGCAACACAGCCCTCTCCTCACCGCTGCCCCTGCAGCCTGGGGCGGGCCATGTCCCTTGCATTCCAGGCCACCGCTTGCCCCAGCGCTTCTGCCCTCGGCAGCTGTGCGGCCCCGCAGGCTGGACAGACACGGGCTGGGTTACACAGAGCGCCGGGGCCCCCGGCTCTGACCCAGGCCGCGGAGGGCAGGGAGGTCCCTGGCGGCAGCGCCGGGGTGCCCTTTCCGTGGGGCAGCTCCGAGCCCAGCCCCGGCTGCGGCCCGGCTCCAGGCCGGGGTGGGGGCCCTACCCGCGGCCCGCACGGAGGCCCCGCAGCCGGCAGGTGGCAGGGCAGCCCCGCGCCTCGCCTCGCCTCGCCCCGGCCGGCCCGGCCCGGCCGCCCAGCCCGCTGCGGGGCTTACCGGGCGGGGGAAAGGGCCTTTGTGCTCCCCACCCCGGCAAAGCGCAGCGCCTGCCCCCGGCAGCCAGAGCGGCGGCGGAGAGGGGGCTGCGGGCTCGCGGGGGACACCGGTTTCCCACGGGGGAGCGAGGCTGCGGCTGCTGCTCGGCCCTGTCCGCAGCTGCCGTAGGGAGTGATGGGCGTTTTTATTATTATTATTAATGGCAGCTCGTTCGCGCTGAGCTTATATTACAGCCCCATTGTGCGAGGCTCTGCATAAGGCGGTCGGAGACAGTCTGTACTCGGGAACAGGCAGTCAGAACAGAGAAAGGCAGTAGAGAGGGCGGGCAGGAAGAAACGCCGCTCGGGGAGGGGAAGCATTTTTTTTACCCTCGTTCATCCAACAGGGCAAGGGCAGAAAATGGCGTTTGTAGGCTGCCCACGGGCCCTCTCATCCTTTGGACCTCACAGTCTCCTTGTGCAAGTGGAATAAATAACCTGTGGCTGGCTGGTTTTTGGTGGCTCAGCATTTGTAAGTCATGACCGTTTACCCCTTGGTTAAAGCTAAACCTGCCTTCTCTTTGCCTAGCTGTTTAACAGAGGTACGGGCAGCTGCGGGCCCATGCCAGCGGGATGGGTGCTGTGAAGGTAATTATTAATCGCGGGGGCTCCTGGCCGGCCCTGCTCCCTGGCCTGCTGGCATCAAGGGATCGCTGCCCACCTGCCCACCGGGGCTCGCCCTCCTGAGCTCTGCTCAGGCCGGGGCGGGCAGCCCCACAGGCAGCGCCTCACGAGGTTGCCTGCCGAGGGAGAGGAGGACCACTCCAAGCAGCTGAACTTTTCACTCCAGTCTACAGACAGATTTCCAGAGATGCTTGAGAGAGGGGAGGGGATAGGAAGCAAGATTTGTAGGGGGACCAGCCTGGCCTTTTTCAATTCAGCTGCAGAGTTAGTTAACAAAGTTGCAGGTTCTCAGTCTCTTTTTCTCTTTCTTGCCAACTCTTTTCTTTCCCCCCCCCTCCTTCCTCAATATAAATACCCTGGGGCGGTTTCTTTTCTTTTTGGTATGAATGTGATGATCTTTCAGGGCTGTGATTGGCTCCGCGGCTTGTCATCAGGGACACACCTCCTGGCGTGGGGCCACCGCCTCCCCCTCTTGTGAAAGCTTCTCCTTGTAACAAGTGAGCGTAATTACATCAGTTACTCACTAGAGCACAGACCTGCTTTAAATTTTGGCCTCTTGGAGCCAGCGAGAAGCTGAAGGACTAGAAAATGCGGTTTCAAAGGCCTGTAACACTATGGACCATACAACTCACGCTGTGCTCTTCCCTCCCAAGAATTAAGGTTCTCAGCCACATGTGAGGAGGAATGAATACCTGTACTAGTCATGGAAATGGCTACCTGTTAGGAGANCTCCTTCCTCAATATAAATACCCTGGGGCGGTTTCTTTTCTTTTTGGTATGAATGTGATGATCTTTCAGGGCTGTGATTGGCTCCGCGGCTTGTCATCAGGGACACACCTCCTGGCGTGGGGCCACCGCCTCCCCCTCTTGTGAAAGCTTCTCCTTGTAACAAGTGAGCGTAATTACATCAGTTACTCACTAGAGCACAGACCTGCTTTAAATTTTGGCCTCTTGGAGCCAGCGAGAAGCTGAAGGACTAGAAAATGCGGTTTCAAAGGCCTGTAACACTATGGACCATACAACTCACGCTGTGCTCTTCCCTCCCAAGAATTAAGGTTCTCAGCCACATGTGAGGAGGAATGAATACCTGTACTAGTCATGGAAATGGCTACCTGTTAGGAGAACAGAGCTGCCGCACCTGAGAAGTATTTCTGCTTTGCCAAAGCCTGGCCTACTAAAAAAGATACTCATAGGTCCTTTTTGAATTGAGCTTTGGTCTAAATTAATCAGAAAATGCCGCATTTTCATGGGCACCGAAAAGGAAGAAAACTCAGGGTAAGAGCTGCAGGGGCTGTGGGTGATTCCATAAAAAGAGCAGAACCAACCAAACAAAGGCATCTGTGTGCCAAAAGAAAACGCATTTCACCCAGCAGCAAGATCCTACAAGACAGGGCCAGACCTGGTGGGGGAAGAAAGTGACCCTAAAGAGCAGCATTCCCGTCCAGGTGGATGTTGCAGCAGCAGGTTGATGCATTTCTGTCAGATCAGGAGAGAAGTGTGCAGTGCTCTTGTAAGCTTGTTCCAGAAAGAGCTGAGTGCTGTGGTGGGAGCATCCTTGCTATACTCCAGGGGCCCAGATTCTCTACTGGGGTAAAGAGGTGTAGCATGAAAGAAGCCAGTGCTCTCACAGACAAGAACCTATTCCATGCTGGCGTGGCAGAGGTTGGCTGATAAGGAGAAAAGTTTCTGCGCAAGAAAGAAAGGAAGCAGTGCTGTGAGTGAAGGAGAGGACTCACATCTTATCCTGTTTTGTCCTGTAGGGATATGACCCTGACGCATGGCACAGATGCTGCTGCAGCTTGGTGAGTTGGAAGGATGCAGATGGGGTGTAGGAGAATGCAAACCATTCACCTGGCTGGGACGGCTGAATCCTCAGGTACAGATGTTTATAGGGTGTCAGAACTGCTATTCTGACATGGGATGGACTCAGGCATTTTAAATGTGTCTTGAAAAAGTTATGCAAGGAGAGACATTTACCCCCTTGTCCCCTCCAGCTATTCTCTACCGTGGAGGTGTTTGCTCAGAGCAGATCCAACCCTGCTTCTGGACCAGGCAGAGCAAAACTTGAACTGACTTTCACATTGTTTGTCCAGCGGACTGAATATGGTTATAGCCTCTTATCCCTGTCTGTCTCTTTCAACTCCCTGTCCTCCACGACAATAAAAATAACGTTCCACTTTTTATCCTGTGTTAGAGAAACTTCTTCCTGAAAATGTCATGAAAACCGATGTGGCCCTATGAAAAATGTGGATTTTGATGATTCAGCATTTTCCCATGGAAGATAAAGCTCCTTTGTTCCTCTGACCAGCTCCCAGCAAATGGCTCAAAGGCATATGGTTCATGTTTCCTCCCAGGAACCTGTTCCTGAAGCTGCTGAGAAGCTTCCTAGGTCATGGCCCCCTCAGTAGGTGTCATTAGATCAGACAGTCTGAAAACTAGCAAAAAGCTCTCATTTGTTCTTACAGACCTGAAAACATGAAAAACAGTACTCGTGTTTTCTGTGGTATCAGGTGTTCTCTGATGACCTTCAGTGAGACCTGGGTGCTGCCTGATTTTCGGAAGAGCTCTCAATACAAGTGTCTCTGTCCTGTCACTGAGCTGAAGTTATGGAAAGGAAGGAGCAATGTACCACAGGAGCCAAAAAGGAGGCAGGAAAAGCGACAGCAGGCTTCCACTTCTGAATGATAAATACTTGAGATCTGGGTACCTAAAACTGAGAATAACCTTTCCGAGATATGAGAGCTGCAGGGTACCTAACGTCTTTGCAAGATATGCCTGTCTACACCAAGGACCAGGGTATTGGGACACAGAGGACCATATTTAAGGTATAAAGCTGGATTTCTGGCACAAGAAGAGCAAGCAGAACAGAGGGAGATTTGTACTGGGACAGATGCTTCAGCAGGCCACATGCACTTCCATGTTCCTAGATGTCATATCTGACTTTGTGCTGACCTCCTGCCCAGAGTGAGAGTGTCAGGATCCCAAAGGACATTTGATCATTTCCCTCACCTGTATGCAACTGCCAAGCCACCTTTCTTATACACCCTTCTCAGGTGAATCAAGCTTTTATCCTTACTCCTATTATGATGCCTAACATTCCCTACAAGAAACCATTGTGGTGAAATTCCTTACGTAGAGACTGAAATGCAGAGATGGCAGGAACAAAATAATAATGATAGCCATAATAATAAATAACAGCCCCATTTGCTTTAATCCACAGCTCACAAAACAACAGCCCAGTCGAAATTCTCATCTGCTGAGGAGATAAAGAGTGTGATTTACTCTGTCAGCTATAGAGAACAGACACACCACAAGACAGTTATCTCTGGCCATAAACAAACTGGAGTGGCTTTGCCTTTTAACAGGCTCCCTTCTCCTTCTCTGTGGAGTGCTACTTTCTGCCTTATGTGACCCTCTGGGCAACTCCACTGACCAATTTTGTTTTAATAAACTTGAGCAGTTTGAGCTATGGACCCTTCACTTTTCTGACACCGTTGCCACTTCACAGGGCTCCCGTTCTTGCCCTGCTCTGCAAGGTTCCATAGGTAGTATCTTGGGAGAAGCTAAATAAACAGCTTCCAAGTTCCGACACAAGCCATATGTGTCAAACTTCCTTTTGAATGTTAGCCTTGGAGGTGAGAAGGAAAAACTGAGTTGACTAGGAAAACGCATAACCTTTCAGAAACAGTTTTTTATTACCTTCCTTATCACCCCTTTAAGGTCATAAAGATTATGCCAAAGAAGCTATTAAGTTTTCCAGGATTGCAAAATATTTTATCAATGATAGAGATGAAGCATGCCGTTCCACTTTTCAATTTTTTTGCTTTATATTTCCTTTTATGTTTGGGGATTTGATCTTAATCATGTCTCCGTACCTTTCTGTTTCCGTCGTGATTGGAGGCATGGTTAATTGTTTCTTGTAGCCAGGAGCCTGCACTGAATTGCAAACAGAAGACCTCTCAGGCATTAAAAAAAAAAAAGAAAATAAAAAAGAAAAAAAAAAAAAACACATTGGTCCTGGAAACTAAAAATGTGACCACCATGATTCCTTAACAGACTGAGCTTCTGGTTTTCATTCTGTCATGGCTCCTGAGATGTATATAAAAGTTCTGAACAGCAGTGACTGACAGCAGTGTTCTAGCAATGACAGCAAACTGTCTTCTCTACTCAAGTTAATTTAAGAGCTAGATATATTCTTCCACCTAAAAACATCTGTGAAAACTTGACACCAGAACATCTCTAGCAGTTAAATACTGGAGTCTGGGCTGCACATTGGTCTCCACCAGGTTACCCTAGGGACGAAACAGGAATCAAATGTCGAATGATGCTGTCTGAGATTCCGTTCCTCACACGCCACAGTGAGGAGCAGATTAGTGTCCTGCTCATAATGCATCCCCTCCAAATCCCTCACTGGAGAAGGATATCCAGAGCTTTGGAGAAATGCTGAAAAGAGGCTCATGAGAGGCCCAATTCTTCACACTGAACTGGAAAATGTTATGAGTGGATTGCAAAGCTCTACTGAATATCGAGTTAATCCAAGATTTACGTGCCATAAGCCTCCAGAAATTGGGCTGTGGTGGGCTTTAGCTAAAGCAGTGTTAGCTAACCTTTTAAGAAACCTTGTTTTTCCTCTCTGTGCAGCCTTTCTGATAGGCCTTGTTTTCCTGAAGGAACAGATCCTCAGCTGGCATAACACAGATTCATCTCACTGAAGCCAGTGAAGCTGGAGGTTAGGAGCATTTGACCCCAAAACAATTCCTCTTAATGGTGACATGTTTGTTGCCACCAGGCAAGATGACAGACTGAGAGCTGGTGATGGAAGAGTAGCAGACAGGCTACTGGGACGAAGATTGTCCATTTGTGTCTCCCATGGCATTTACTGCAAAGAGAGGCAGAAGCAGGAAGATGAGACACTTCAGTGAAGTTGGCATGAAGAGACAAGTCTTGCTCAAGCTGAGCTGTAGTGGGAAAACTTTTATCAGGGAAGTGCCAAATATAAATCACCAACAGATACTGCTTGATTGAGACAATTCTGAAAGAAGACAGTAGCCAATTAATTAATGCCAACTGGCAGTAAAACAGAAGAGTATTACAAACTTTTAGGACAGCATGTCAGCCTTTTTCACAGTGTCCTGCATGGAGGAGCTGCCCCTTTCCCACATGGTTAGACTTCTTTCTTAGGGTGGACAGAGGCAGGATCTTCGAGGTGGTGTTTCAGGTGCCTTTCCAATCCAAGCAGGCATACCAGCGTCGATTTTATGCTCTGTTTATGTTTTCTAGGGTCTTTGTCCCGTCTCGCAACAGGCATAGAAAGACTGCCTTTGTGATTGTAACAGGAAAAACAGGGTGAGTGGAAGAGGATTAAAAAAACCCAAGTGGACATGGCTGCTCTGACAGCTCTGTCCATCCTGGGGTTACTTGTAATTCAAAGGTGGAAACTTTGTCTCTGGAGCAGTGATTTGTGGTGCTGAAGCCGCCCACAGTCTACTAGTGGCAGCTTAAGGTAGACTGGTCACTGTGTAGGAAATGCAAGTTCCATCCTATTCTTAACATCCATTGCAGATGACTTATGATAACAATGGCAGACTTCTAATAATTTTAAGAATTACAAATTCAATATATTTTGTCTCTTTTGAATAGAGCTATTTAAATGTGGAACAATGGCCATCTGTATTTGGATGCTTAGTATATTTGATAAAAAGCATCTCTTTGTCTTGATTACTTTTTTAAATATCGAGTTACACATGCTTTCTGCCAAAACGTTTCAGAAAGTTGAACCAAAACACTGCCTAAGCACCTGGAACCAAAGCTTGATAAGTGATAAATCCACTTTTGAGAGCAATTGCTCTTCCATGAGTAGAAGATGACTATTTATTCCATTTCAAAAACTTATTATTAAAAGTTATTCAAAAACTTAAATTCGGTGACTTGCTTATGCAAACTTAAGAAACTTAATGAAATTTGAAAAAGACAGGCAAGCTTGTTTTTCTCCTCTGAGCTATGAGGAAAATGAGGATGAGCAAACAAGATCCAGGAGATCTACAGTGTAGGGGTATACGGTATCCTGGAACAACCTGTTTAAGCCACTAGCCACTCTTTTGTTTAATATTAATTTTTCTTTTCTGTTTTGCAGTTAAGGTGGTTTATATAAATACTAAACAAAGAGTTTAATGTAAGTGGTTTTTGAGATTTTTTAATGGATTCAGATTTCATTCCAAATACAGCCTGATACAAATCAATTCTAAAGATGAACAGTCATCCTATAACAAATTAAAAATACATAATTCACTATTTCCCAGCATAGAAAATTGTAATAATCAAGATCTAATAAAAACATGTAAAGCTGTAAATGAATATAAGTAGATAAAACTGTCTACTGGTAACAGTAATTTAGTGGATAGACTGTCTGTGGTTTTAACTCAACAGAGTCTTTCTGGTTACAGCCTGATGACTATCAGCCTTTCTTTATGGAAAATAATTAAAAGGATAAGTGGAAAAGAAGGCTTTATTTATTATTTAAAATAAGCTCTCCTGCTTACTAATTTAAATGGGTGATTTAATCTGTTCACTGAGGCTCAAATTTATCAGTTTTCTTCCAGTTTCCTTGTAGTTACTGCATGGGTGGGGTTTTATGCACCCGATGTTTCAATTTTAGACTGTTCTCTGTGAAGTTGAAGCCAAGCCTCCCTGAACTCCATCAGTTTTTCCCCATCAGTTTTCCAGGAGTTTGGGACCATCTTTCAGTGGTCCAGATCTGTGACTACTCAGTTGCTAAAAACCAACCTCTCATGTAATTCCTCATGGGTAGCTTCTGTCACTGCCTGATGTGCTCCGCTAACATCAGAGTGAAGAAAAAAGATGCTCTGATGATAACACATGCTAACAGTTTGTATTGTCCCTGCCTATGCTGTACCTCTATTTCAACCTCCTGCCTGTTTACCAGATGTTTCCCATCTCAAAAGTGACTTTAGACTGTCATCAAAGCCTTTGTCTGTACCTGTGATGAGGCGAAAAGCAACAGCCATGGAGCAGGCAGACCCAAATAGAAGTCATGCTTTGAAAAGTAAATGCTGAGTGAGCACATCTAGCCTAAGGCTGGAGGATAATGTTGTGAAACTGTGAAAACAGTGGAATCATTTCATTGAAGAATAAGAAGAAAGAAAGAAGATAGTTTATTGCAATACAACCAGAAGCGTCAGTCACTTGCTAGGAGCTTTTCTTCTGCTTCTGCATCCTTCATTTCTGTCCCATCCCATCCCATCCCGTCCCATCCCATCCCGTCCCGTCCCGTCCTTTTCTTCTGGTTACCACAGGGCCTTAAAACTCTTCTTCCAGCCCCCAGAGCCCAGCACAGAATTGTGCAGTGCAGGGGTTGCTGAACTATCTCTGTGCACAGCTGCAGAGTCTCTCTCCTTGTGTGAACTCGCTCAGCCCTCAGTGTGCTGAGAACACAGAACACTGTGCCACCCAGGCATCTGCTAGGAGTAAGGCACAAGGTGAGTGGTAGCGTCAGACTCACGAGGCAAAAGCAGGCAGTGAGCAGAGCAACTTGGTGCTGTGTCATATCTGTTCTCAGCTGTTTCCGTGTGCAGACAGTTCCCCTGGTGCAAGGTACACACTGCATATTTGCATCTTCTACCTATCTGCTGATCAGCCCATCCGTGTCATGAATCAGCTCCTCCATGAGCGAGAGGCCTCTGGAGAGACATGTGCTAGCTATTTAATACATTTATTGCAGTGTGTTTAGTCTGTTTGTTAAACTAGTAATGGCAGAGTTCATGTTCACTCCATCAGGGAAAACACCTTCCTATGTCCCTGGCAAACATGGGCAGCCAATTGTCTGACTGGGATCCAAAATGACCCATACCTGTCATCCCTGAACCAGCTTCTGTTTTCCAGCCCTCCCCACCAGTTTGCAGTCCTTGTTCTTGAGCTCCTTCCTCTGACTGTAGATGCCTATCAGCATAACTGGAATTCATGGCATGACCTTTGATTCCTTCTGTCCTCATGCCAGACTCCAGCAGGTCTCTGTTATCAGATACTAAGCTCTATTATCACATGAAGTGCATGCACAAATTTACCCAGGCGGGTGCGCTGGCATCCCTGCCTGATAGTTCCACCTTCGCAGGGGAGCACGGGCAACTCTCAGCCTCCTTAGGGCCGCCAGAGCCTCTCTTTACCTAAGGAAAATATGTTGGCATGAAAGGCAAACGATTACACATGCTTCTGCTATTTTCTCTTTCTGAGGGTAAATGCTTGTTCACATGCCGTGATGTCATCTTTGACACCACACTGGTGGTGTCAGGCAAAGATGATATTCTCATCCACTCTCAGCCTGAACCTGCAGGGAGCCTCAGATAAGGGATATGACTTTCCCAGCATCACCCTGTGAAGGCCATGGAAAAGCTGGGGACAGAAGCCAGGGCTCGAGAGTCCCAGCATTACTGTTCTGCTATGCCACAGCTGATTTCATGACACATACAAGTTCTTCCAAGCAATCGTGTCTCCCGTGAAGACACCGCAGTCATCAGCAGGGCTGCTGCCTGAGCCCTTTTACACCTCAGCGTACGACCCTTCTTGGCTTGGCCTGCAGTAGAGCTCCAAAATTGGCAGTATGGGGAGATGAGAGGCTGGTTAGACTCCTTCTGTCCTGGGTAGATTGTCAGAGTTTGGGTCCCATTCCAGACACAGTCTCTGCAGAGGGTCCGGGCACAGTCTGTAACCAGAGCAAATCTGGCAGAGGCAGCAGGACCACAGCGCACCGTGGTCGTGTGTATATAGCAAGATGTCTCTTCACCTATAGTCGATGGGACACAGAGACTGCTCCCAGTCTGAGTACTTTCTGAGATGCCTCCTAGGAGCACTTGAGCCACAAAATTAATTCTCATTTCCTCTGAGACCCTTGCTCAGTGTTCCTGTCTAGTTCCTCATGCTGCATGCCTCTTACGTGAGGGCCGAGCTCACCGTCAGCCACCTTGGCCTGCCATCGTTTCACTCATTGCTCTGAGTGAAAACTGTCCCATCTGGTTGTTCTGGATACGCTGTGCAAAATCTCCCTGCTTCTGCCTGGCCTTGCACATGCTGGCTGTGGCATGTATTTTGGATTTGGGCACTCTAGCTCCAGGCAAACGCTGTTCTCCTTTGACAGCATGCTGGGTTTGTTCCGAGGGTATTAAGAGATGTTCCATGGTGGGTGGAAGCACGTAGGGCATCCCAGGTGGTTGCTGTGGCTGTAGGAGGCAGCTCTGACCTGGCTCATGCAGCCTCTCCTGCCTGGGGGATCCTCTGTGCTGCTTGCAGCAGTGCTGCTGCAACTCACCCATTCACCCACCCTGGCCCCGCAACTGCCGTGCCAGTTGCCAAACTGGAATGTCTCAGCTGATCCAAGGGAATTTTAATTAAGCCACCTTTGCCCGCTACTTGCAGGTGCCAGTTTGTCAAGGCTTGGTGATGTTAGCTGGCACCAGGGACTGCAGTGTATTCACATGCAGGCTTTCCGTGGGAGCGCAGGAATGCTCCCTGCTAGATGACTATGCATATACCTTTGCAATTCTTAAATGCGGGAAGTGCCTTTTTTTGTGCATAACACACCATTGAAGTCATCCTGGAAGCTGCTTCTCCCTTGCTCCAGTGTCTCTCAGCTCATCACACAGGAGAAGTTTTGCATATGAGAGGAAATGGGATGTGGTCAACAGCAGACTTAGCAAATTGAGCTTTGGAGAGGCTAGGTTTGATGCCAGGTCAACAGACGTAGGGAGCTTGCTGTTAAATCTCCTCCCAGACAGACTCCATACAGTGAGGCATGGGGCAAGAGACAGATTTGGTATTAGTCAGATTTTAGGCATCTTTGAGCAATGCAGATTAAAACCAAACACCTAGAAGGGATGAGTCTTCAGTTCTTCCATGATGTGCTTTGGCCCTGGAACAGGCAGGCAGCTGCATTTGGAGCTCGCTTCAACTTGAGGTCTCCAAACACAGTCCTGCAAAAAGTACATCAAACAATGCTCTACAGCAGCACAATGTGCTTGCTGTTGTTCTCACTCTGGTAGCGTGTGCTGTTCTCACACGCAGCTTCACACTCCCTGGTTATACATTAGCAACAACACATTCTTTAGCTGAAGTTTGAGTTGGATGTAGATTGAAGTCTGATACTACAAAGTACGGTTGGGGAGAAAGAAAACATCACTCAGGGTCAAATATTTTCTGGTCTGGGGTTAGTAGGCAGAACATGTGACAAAGCACTAAGTGCTGTTATTGATGAGTATTTATTGGGTACCAGGAAAAGAGCTACAGGCATAGGTAGAACAGGAAGGGGCTGCTTCGGTGTGGGCTCAACAGAGGTGATAAATTGGTGGCTGGATAAGCGAGGCCCTTCACTTTCAACTTCTAGCCACACGCTTTGAATCTATGCTGTACCCAGAAAGCCCCGGTCATTCAGAAAGCCTGCACTTCTCTCCCATGTCACCAGGGCCAATCCGCTGGGCTGCGTAGCACTCTTGACTGGAGATGGGGAAGCTGGGACATTGCCTACAATAAGCAGCTGTTCATACCAGCCATTCCTGCTCCAGAAGAGTGCCACAATTGCATGTTTGAAGGCTGGTCTTTTGTCCAGCCGCTCTTTCTCTGCGTAATCCACGCGAGTGGTACACACTGCAGAAGTATTATGCTGCCTGGAGAAAGGGCTTCAGCATGTGCCAGCTTTGGACAACCTTCCACAACTCCCATGCTGTTTTTACTTGGGACCAAGCCATTACATGCATCCTGACAAAAATCATGTTTAATTCAGTTGGACCTGGGTTGAATATCATGCCTGAAAAAATGATTCATATCCATATGCAAAACCATTTTATCTCTGAGGAAGAGAAGAGACTAAGAGTAATATCAATGCAAACATATCCCAAGATTAATGCAAACCCATCACCAAGGAAATTTGATTTTTAATAATTCAAAATTACATAGGGGAAATGCAAGTAGGGAAGAGAGGAGGAGCAAGTAAATCCAAAATAGATCCAGGCAGAGAGCTATGTCTTCTTCACCAGTTGTGTTTGGTCACTGACAGCTCAATCTAAATCTTAACATAGGAGAGGTGCAGGGCGGATGGTGGCAGATCATGCTGTCTTCCTTATTGCCTTGCAAGATCACAGTGCCAGTTTTACTAAAGCATGAGAGGACAGGTTGTTGAAGAATATTAGCTGTTACCCTCCCTTCCCCTTTTTCCTCTCGCTTTCATGCTTCGTGGAGCAGCCATGCTATGATCTTAGACCTGATATTTTCAGTGTGCTTGCAGCCCTCTTTTAAGGAAGATGCTTGGCCTGGGGAGGAAAGTGGAGGCAGAACCAGCCACTAAAAGGGTTTTGCTGACAGATCCCTTTAGGCATTCACCAGAGGTCTCTTTTTCTTTCATTTGCTTTTTTCATAGAGCTATTTTACTCTCCTGAATCCGTCGCATGTGGAAGGAAGGACAGAAGGAGAGGCAGAGCAACACAGGGGGCTGTACCGGCCTCCTGAACCTTGCAGACTGGAAATGAGGTATGGACCTCTTCGTGGTCTCTGCCTTTTTGACTGCATATGGATCACAAGGGCCATGGCACTTTCAGCACACTGATTTGGTTTGCTGCAATCTCAGGGATGGCTGCTCAAGAGACAGCAGTTGGTGGCCTTTGTCCAAGGAGACTCATGAAGCTTCATCTGAGCCCCAGCCTGTTTAAGACAGTGAAGCTGAACTTGTCTCAGATGTAGCAGTAATTAAGAGATTTACTAAAGGTCAAAGAAAAAGTGCAATAGAATCAGGACCAAATGTAGGACCTTCACTGCAGGGAGAGACAATAGTTGGGCAGTTATTTCTAGGGAGGAGATGCCAAACATTGATGCATAAATGTCCCTTGTGGGACATCGCCTTACAGAGTCTCTTGGCCAGCCCTGGGAAATTAGGGCAGGACAAGAACATAGCTACTGTTGTATTTGTCAAACCAGGTAGAGAGTGCACGGGCCAAATCTTGTCCTGCCTTGCTCAGGTAGGTTGGTGCAAATGTTGCTTGGGTGAAATCAGTGTGTCAGCTACCGGAATTTAATATCTTGGCCTAGCAGACTGGCAGGGAAAAGGATGCATATTTGGACAAACCTAATAACTGTGCTATGGTGACAGTTCACTTAGATTGTCTTATAGGTACAAGTGGTTCATGTTCAGAGAGCTGGATAGACATAAGTCTTTCTGAAATCCACTACTTCCAAGCCTTTAGTTCTAGCTCCCCTGTACAAACCTCAGTGTAAAATTACTCAACCGCAGCAGCTGACATGCACAGTTTTGCTGATGAACCAACTGCAGTTTTTCCCAGTGCTTCCATACAGTTGTTTTGTCAGAGGGAGGCATGATTTTAGGAACATTAACATGAATAAACAATGTCCTGTGTCATCTGCATTTGTTGGGCCTGCTTCCCTCCAAATTTTTGACGTGACCTTTGATAAGAGAATGGCTTGCTGGAATGACCATAAATTGCTAGGAGCTCTTGTGAGACAAACCCTTATCAAAGGCTGAGCACAGCCGTGACCAGCATGGAGTGCCAGTCCAAATTTACCCAAGCTGCTATGTTGGCACGAGTCCCTAAATTCTCAGCTTCATGGACTTTTATCTTCCCCTGTGAAACGAAGGCATCACGGACTCCCCTCTTAGCTGCCACTAGCCTGTTTGATACCACAGAAATATGCCTGAGTGTGAACACACTCACCTTCCCAACCCATGCATCAAGCTCCCCTCCCCAAAAACCTCAGGGAAGATATGTTTAAAATATGTTTTTCCCAAGTGTAGATCTGTTTACCTGTCAGTGATTGTTCAAGGAGGTGTTTTTGGCCTCTCCTCTCCCATTCTTCAGTTCTCAGCCTAACAAGGACTGTATTCTTGTCACGGTGTTTGTCAGGCAGGGAAGCAGAAGCAGCAATGGCTTCCCAGTGCCAGCTGGCACTGTGCCATGTGATTGTTGTAAAATGGAAATGTAATAATCGTAATAATATGATTCTCACTCAGTTTGAACCTCTCCTGAGACAGTATTTTTATTTGAGGGGTGGAGAGAGAAGGATCTCTGTCTGACTCTGTGTTTCTCAGTCTCCCATTCCAGCTGTGTCTCTTTATCCTTCCAACCTTGCCTGTGGCAAACCAGGTGCCTTTGTAAAGGTTGCAGCCTGCTTCACCCTGATGCACCCTGCAGCTGCAGGGAGAAGGCCCCCGAAATGTTCTCTGAGCACCAGAGTGGCTTCTGAATGCCTGATCTGCTTTTCACAACTCTCAGTGCTGTCTGGTGTCTGCACTGTGGACGGCTTTGTGCCTGCAAGAAGGTGCTGGAGCACCAGGACAGTGCGTATGAGAGGAGAGTAGTGGCTCAGCCCCAAGTGTTCCCCTCTAGCTTTCCTGCCTGTCTGGTTGTTAGGAAGTAGAAGGGAACTCAGTCATTAATAACCCTTGCAGTTTTTTGGCCTCCGTGCTGAGCCTGTCCATGAGAGACCAATTATAATTGTGCTGCAGCCAGAAACTTCAGCTAAATGGCCAACATTCTGGGATTCTAAGAAATTTTGTGGAAGAATTCCTTTGTGCAGAGAGAGAGGATGAGAAGTAGAGGATTTTCTTGGACACATGGTAGTCTGTGAGC
Organism: Mystacornis crossleyi; assembly: GCA_013400655.1. Lineage (NCBI taxonomy): Eukaryota > Metazoa > Chordata > Aves > Passeriformes > Timaliidae > Mystacornis > Mystacornis crossleyi. Next base: position 50,359 of record VYZQ01042790.1, read on the forward strand.
AGGGCCAGGATTTCATACAAAGCAGCTCGCTGTGGCTGGCGCCCTGTGCAGAGAGCCAGCAGGAGCCTGCATGTCACTTCAGACCTAATGGGTCCAGCTTTCCCCACTGGAGATGAATTTCACCCTCCAGCCATCTCCATAGGACTCCACTGCTGCCCTACTCTCTTCACCACACACCTCTAGGGAGTGGATCCCTTGGGAGAAGATGGGAAGAACCTGGACTGATGCCAAGACCCTGGACAGGGCAACCCCTTACCTTTTTTTTTGTTGCCTGAGTCACTGGGTCCCCAGGAGAGGGGAATCCTGTCCTAGGCAAATCTGCACTGCATGTCTGTACCCATTTAAACCCATAACAGAAATTATTGTATTTCATGAATGCTTGGGTGTTCTCAGTACTCCAAGATCTAAAATCTGCAATTCCAAAGAAAAAAATGCTGACTAAAATGATTATAAAATATATTAAAATAGTGTAAAGAAAAAAAAAGAAGTAAATCTCTTCATCAGGGGATTTATCCGTGAGCACATGACAGGTTTGGAGCACAATCCAGGGAGGGAGTGTGTGAAAAAGGCTTTATGACAGCTCAAGGTTTTAAGTGTGTAACTGTTTTCCAGGAGTTAATCCCAAGAAGCACTTTGCAGATGCACATTAGGAGTTTGACTTCATTCAGGTCTCTATGCAAAAGGGGAGAAGTCTCCTGCCACAGTGCACGTCACACTTCTTTTTACTTTGGAGTGATAGGTCAGGAGAAAATGTCCTGCATATTTAGTGAATCGGGGAAGGGGTAAGGGTATGTTCTGTTCTCTGCCAGGGCCCTGCAGTACTGACAGCATTTCCTTACCCAGCAGCTGCATATATAAATGTGGGGAGTTTGGCAGGTGTGAAAACTTCTTACCTGTGGCTGGGCACTGGAACAGGCTCTCCAGGGCAGTGGTCACAGCACCAAGCCTGTCAGAGTTCAAGAAGCATTTGAACAATGCTCTCAGGCACATGGTGTAACTCTTGGGGTGCCCGGTGCAGGGCCAGGAGTTGGACTCCAGTGATCCTTATGCGTACATTCCAACTCAGCATATCCTGTCATTCTGTGATTCTGTGTGATTCAGTGATGTATATACATACCATCAAAAGCTGGGAATGGCCAGAAGGCACACATCTGGGCTGGTGCTGGCCATGTGAGTTTAGGATTGCAGTAATGACAGGAAAGGGCTGAACCTCATGCCATAAACCCTCCTGGGAAAGTGTGTGTGGAGACGTGTCAGCTTTGGCCATTCTCTGAGGGGGCTACAACTACCTCTTGTCAGTTTTGACAAGGTACTTTTGACTCCTTGTCAGGAGATTAAGAATAGGAACCTACTAAGTGGTCCCAAAATGTCAGTGTTATTCCAGGCACAGGAGTAGTTGGAAAAGAACTGTTGCTTTCCCTGTTGTTAGAAATGTCTCCTGTGCTAGCCATGCACCAGTCACAGGACTAAAAGGTGAGGAGTGACCATTTTAAGGCTGGTGGGACCAGAAAAAATTGAAAGGCAAAGTTTAAAATAAAAGGCATATGGTTTCAAACATGCTCAGGATTGACTGAGAGACCTGCATCCTACAGTGAGCTTTTTGAGAATCTGGCCATTTTGTCCACGGATCATCACTAATAACATTTCCTGGGTCAGCCAGTGTGTTGCTGAATTATAAGAGTAGATCCTAGACAGAGAATCTCACCTTTATAGTAGTTCTATTCAAACAGTACTGTTAAAAGATGCTGTATTGTTGGCTCTGGAGCAAGATGCTTCTTTGTAAAAGCAGTTTAGGAAGCTGATGTTTGTCATAGTCTGTTCCCTCTGCTTGCCTCGGCTTTTGTCCTTCATTGTGTATATGTGAGAGGCACCTTTTAGTGCCTATTGTTATGTGGGTTCCTATTCACTGAGAATGTGGAGGAGGACATCAAACCCCATCAGCTCCTCTCAGATGGAGAAAAATCCATTCAGAACTCTTCATACCCTGTTACAACAGGTGGCACTAATGAGAAAAGACTGGATTTCTGGAGTGACATCTAATGCTGAAGCCAAAAGGCTGGAAATGGGTGTTGAGAGACACTCTAGAAGGTTTATCAAAGCTGATTCTTCTCACTCTCCCTGATTGCTGCTTTGCTTAGTGTGAGTAGGCATTGGTATCCTTCCACACCTCTCCTTCAGTCTCTGCCTCAGGCATTTGTACCTAGATTAATCTAATCTCTACACGCTTCGGGCTCTTGGCCACAGTCCATGCTGGTGTCCACTCCTCTGTGATGATGGCCTGGATTATTTGCGGTTGGCCGGAGTGGAGCTGTGCTCTCCAAGCCCCAGAGCACAGTACCAAAATCACATAGTCATGGCAACCCTGAGAACACAACTCAAACCCTAATCCCATTATAACAGCTCAATGTACTTTGCTCAAACTTTTAATAAGGTAACATGTACCTGAATAACTAGATTTCCTCCTCATGATCATGATCCTGCTCTTGGAGATGACTGGAGAACTATGATAACATAATCTGATTTGAATGGCCTCTGCAGGCACCACCTGGCAGCTATTGATATCAAGTTAGGAGAATGAAGATGAATGGTCCAGAGGAATATTAAATTACATGGTTTCCTTCCCAAAGGTAATAGCCTGATGAGTAACAAAGTTACTTTCTCTTTCTTTGCTGTCACCATCTCTGTTTCCAGGGATTTTTATTCAGTTACTTTCATTTTTCTATTCAGCACCTGCCTAGAGATGGATGGGCACTCCCTCTGTTTCTGGAAGCCACTGCTGCTGAATCAGAATCAGCTGGTTGTGTTGGAATACAGAGAGAATACCCAGAGGGAAACCTGTGCTCTGCAGAGCCTGGCTTCTCAAGACCCTGTGAGCAAAAGTGTCAAGAGACAAGCTCTCAACAGTCTGCCTTGTTCTGCAGGAGCAGCTGCTCCCCACCCCAGCAAAGAGCTTCAGCACAGAGATAAGGGAAGGACCTTCTCCTGATAAGCAGCATTTCTCATTCTACCCTCTGCAACTGAACACATGCTCAACTTGACTAGGACTTCCCTCGCGATCCTGAAGTTTCACCTCTGCTCTCCTGAATTGTCTTTATGCATCAGCATCCCAAGGGTGTTGGTGTGGTACTTACAGTCTGCCTCTGCTTTAGGGGCAAGAGCATTTTCTTTCTCCATGTCATCATGCAGGAGTGCACAGCTTTGGGAAGTGACAAGCAGTAGGTTCCTTTGTTGTCTTTTAAGCATTCGGTAGATATTTTGATGGTGTTCTGCTATTTAAGGTGGGATATCTACATCCTCTATTATACATGAAAGAATTCACTAACAAATGATGTCTCACTACACAGAATCTTTCACTGAATCTCAGTCTTTTCTCCAGAAGTTTATTCCATTCTCTTCCCAGCATGTGAGACATGGTGTTTCTTGCTCCTGTAAATGTTCTAGTGAACCATTATTTTCATTAGCATTAGACAAACAGGGTTTTGAACACCAGTATTACTCTCCTTTACCAGTCTCATCCCACTTCTGTTTTTCCTTCTCACTGGGTTCTAAGCAAGCACTTTAAAATGTGTATTTCCTAGACAATTGCGTTATAGGAGTCTGGTCTCCATACCTGCCAGCAGTAGTAATCCAGCCCTCAGCGCTAAAGATAAGTAAACTGAAAATTTGACTGAACCTACTCTAAGAGCTCATGAAAAAGAATAAAAAACTTACAATTATTTCCATAGCATGGTTGCAAGCTTCTACTTGGATACAAAAAAAGGTCAAAACTCACTCTGTAGCAGGAGGGACTCAAATTGAAATAACACAAGCAGGGAAGAACAGAGTATACTGGGAGAGAGAAGTGATCGAAGAGGGGAGAAAGAAGCAGTCTTTAATGGACAATGTCTTGAGAGTTGGGATCATTTCAAACCATATGAACCCACTGACTACAGAGCAGACTGGGGGAACTATCTATCTTTTGTCTTACTGGAATGTGATGATAGAATGAAATATAAACAATTTATCTATCATCAATACACTCTTTTTAGCTCCCTCAAAATCTCACCTAGGGCCACATACTTTGCTTCCTAAATTGTGACCAGACTCAGCAGACACTGGAGTTATTATTAGACATTTTTTTAGAAAACAATCAAGATTTTGATCGAGAAGATCAAAAGTGCTTTTCTTTGCTGGTCACTGCACAAGCGTAGGTGGAGAGAGACAGCCCCTGGATTTGGGAATCTGTAAAGATATAGGTGGGAGACAGGAAGTACAATTCTTCTGTTGCTGCAGAAGTCCAGGCATGGAGGAGGACATGCATGCAATCAAAGACCATTAATGGCAAAGCTCAGAGCTGGAGTCAAGTATGGTGCTCTCCGTTACTGTTGCTTATACCATAAGTTCTTCTTGCTTCTTTGAAGTTTCCTGATAGGACCTAACTCTTCAGTAGGCACACCCTGAAACTGATGATAGTTATTGTTTATAGACTTAATTTTCTACATCTAATGCTGGCCCTAGTGAAAAGCAGTATAAATTCTGAGTCATCATCTCGACAGATATAAAAGCTTGGTGCTCACATCTCACCCTGTGCATAGATTTCTAGAGAACACAGCAGATGGATGATAAAATCAGTACCAGCAGAGGTAAGGAAAACTCCGCTGAGACTCTGGTTCTGGATCCAGGATTGCCCACATGACAAACTTTAAGTAGCTTGAACATTGTGGAGAAATCCCAGCAAGACCATTTCTCATTATCTGTCTCCTCAGAAGGAGAGTGGTCATTAGGCAGTGGCAACGAAGGTTTTAACCTTGATCAGGCACTGAGGAAGGAGACTCTCTGGTCACAGCCACAGTGGGTCAGCCCACCTCACTGGCTGCTTATGAAAGCCACTGTCAGAATTACAGATGGAAAATGCGTTACAAGAGCTGACTGTTACAGCCACAAGGACCACAGTGGCTGATCTCGTCACATCACTTGCAAAACCCAACACAGAGAGCTATGCCTGGCCAGTTGTCAGTCCAGACGTTTTGTTCTTCCCCAGTACTTATCAAACCCAGCACATTCTGGTAAACTAGACCACGTATTTTAGCAATTATCCCAGACTGGATGTAAAGAGTCCAAGTGATGACAAATTCACCGTTTTTCTCAGGAAATGATTTCAGTTATTTCTTTCCTGAAATCTTAAAAAAAACCCCACGCCCGCATCTTACTTTCAGCTTGAATTTTATGAGTTCCATTTGCTGGATTGGACTTTATTAGGGTTTTATTTGTGGGGTAATAGACCTTCCTGCTCTTGGGTGCATTTTTCTTTAGTAGAACATTAAAATATCATAGTGTCCCTAAGTTTCTTCTGATAAATTATATGGGATCCTGAAGAATTTCTTATCTTAAATAGTATCTTAGAGATTGCATGTTATTTCTGTAGCTCATTTCTGAACCTTTCCAAGTCATTCTGCTTCCCTTTTGAATGTGGGTAAATATTTTGTCAGTGCCATGCCAGTGGGAAATGTTCTTTCTGCTACTCCATATCTCCTTAATTATCTACCAGGGGGAATAAGTTAGGCTTTTTTGCTCTGCCAAGAGCCAGCTTCCAGTGAATTATCTGTGTAACCCTCCAGAGCTCCTCAAAGTCACTGCTTTCCAGAATGCAACCTCATAAACACATAAAGATTGTCTGTATGGACTATTCCCTGCAATATTCATCCAGGACAGAAGTCAGTACACACATCACCTGATTGCTGACTGATTATGAACAGCAGGAATCACTTTGTATCACTGATCTGCTCTTACTGCTGCTTTACTTTTCCAGTTTTCTACTCAGAAACTCTCCATCATGGGGAGCATTGAAATGCTGTCCTAGCATTCTGCTGTCTTCCAGTATAGGGAATAACTCATATTCCAGTCCACTTCCTTTCCCTGCCTCACTCACGTTCACCTGAAACTGTTATTTTTTTTTGCTATGTTTGTGCCAACCAGGTTTTAATAAATTTTCTTCCTTTATTTTTTTTCCCCAGTCTCTAGTATCCTGGTCAGTGTGACAACTTCGGGAAATCTGCATCATTATTTCATAATCTGCACTATTATTTCTTTATTTATATGAGGCAGTGACTGGACACTCCAGAGAAGCTTGTGCCTAAGCATGTAGCAAGACTGTTTGTAACACTGCACCATCGTAATCTGAGAATCTAGGAAGAAGATATGCAGACTCTAGGAGAAAGGATTTCACAATAGATTTATTTTGCAGATGGGGCACAATGACATGGAGAAGTTCAGAATAAGGATGTGTGTGATTCTGGATTGGCTGTTAAAACCCAAACTTTCCCAGCAACTGAATAGCAGGAAACATCCTCACCCAACCTGTTGACCTCACTGTTGCCTGACATTCAGGTCTGATTTACGAGTATCTTGCCTTTCTGTTCCTTTTCCCCTACCCTTTGCCATCCCTGCTCTAATTCTCAGACAGCTGGTCTCATCTCAAGTACACGCTTACCTGTGTTGCCTTAGCCATGGTAACTTATTTCACAATAGCACATGTCCTCCTAGATGATGTAATTTTGGCCAAGAGAGCCATTCCTCACTTTCAGAATATTTCCTGCCACTGAGACATGAAACTGTTTTTTTCTGGCTCTCTATTCCTCTTTCAGAGCTGTGAAGCCTCCTTTCTTATGGGATATGGACCAGAGGCCTTCAGATTATGCAAAAATGCGAATTCTCCACACCGCAAGAGTTTTGCATTGACCGTCCTGCATAGTGTCTTTTTATTGTATTGAGAACAAAAATCTGCCCTCATGAGAAGACAGATGCAGAATCCCAAACTCTGCCTATGCACCTGCTCCTTTAAGCAGTCCTAGGGCCAGCCAGCTCTTCCACAGCTGGCTAGCAGATGGGGAAAGGTGAGAACAGACAGGCTGCTGTTCAGGGTTTCTGTGACAGAGTAGTAGGATTGCATTAAGCGCCTCTTAACACATTATGCAGAATCCTAAGTCTTTAGCTGAACCAGGACTACAATCCTCTTATGCGACTTTGCTGAAATTCCGTGAGTTACATGCACGCACGCACACACACCAGCACAGAGGAGCCTTCAGGAGCAGCTTACCCCTCGCAGGTGACAAACGACACCAGGCAAGTCTGTGCTGGAAAGCCCGCGAGCCATCAGTCACCCATAGACGAAAGATGACTTTTGGCTCCCCCAAGCTTAACGCAAGTTGTGATTGCCTTCTTTTTATTTACGGGTAACGGACTTGCTTGTTAAGGTTGGCTTGTCCTTTCTTGCTGGGGATTTTTGTGTGTTTGTTTTCTGTTTCCAGCATATTCATGTGAAGTCTTTACCTCCGCTGACCTACAGTAACAAGGCAATAACTCGTGTTTGGGTTTGACAGTCTGTGAGAGATGTTTGCCATGAGTGGAGTTCACCTCTGTGGGACACCAGAACAAAGCTGGGGAGTTGCTGCGAGGGTGGACATGACTGCCAGCACTGCATGCCCATGTGCAAGTGGGGAAGATCCTGCCCTACTCAGAAATGGGGTTTCCCAGATCTCATTTTCCAATACAGTTGCAATGAACAAGGTTTATAGTAGCCATCAGGGTTCTCCCCCTTCATAGCAGTACTTTGATATCATAAGTATTAATTGGTTATTTATTTGGGTCAGGATTTTCTAAATTTACTTGGGATTTTCAGTGCCCACTCATCTAGGAACTGGGCTTTCAATACTGATTGAAAAAAACAAGTAAGACTCGTTTAAAGTTTCTTACATTGACATTTCAAGCCAGATGGCAAAAAAAATCTATGGAAAGAAACATGGGTCAGCTCCTTGGGAGCTGGCACCTTCTGCTACCTTGAGACCCCATGCGTCAGCAATGCAAGAGCTGAGCATGAAGAACTGGAGAATACGAATCTTGGGCTCTTGCTACTTACCAGCGTGGGTACATTTTTAATTTGTTTTGGCTTTCCTGCACTCTGGTAGGGTCTTCCTACCGGTTGTCCCCTTCATACAAGCTCTGGCCAGTGTCTGCATGCAGGATAATGTGAACAGCCTTGTGTAGCAACTGAAACTGCAGAAGAAGCTGCCTGTGAGGCAGCTGGCTAGGGAAGGGGCAGATAGGTGACATCTTGAGAGACAAATGCCATCTGGAAAATTTCTGAGGCTGGCCTTCAGGACTTCTCAGTGATGCCTTCTGGTGCCAGCCCTGCAGCCATGTGTCCTGGTGCTCAACAGAGCCCTCTGTTTGAGTCCTGCCAGCCAAGGGGACTCTGGGGCTTGTGGGAACTGTGGCATTGCCAGTGCCCGTGGCCATGGTTTTGAGTAGTGGTCGTCTACATGCTTAGGCTGTCCCCTGCAGCTACCATCCATCCCACTTGCTGGAACTGTGTCAAGGCAGTCAAGGGCAGGTTGTCCTGTGAGACGCTTTAAACCCGGCAATTGCAGCTCTGCTGCTGTTGAGGCATCCATGGTACATGAAAGCTTTTATTTAAGTTTGCCAGCCATGGGATATTTTGAAGCTCTCTGGATAACTTTGGGATTGTGTCTCTGGATTTTTATCAACAGTAGGAGTGATTTGAAAAAAATAAAAAATAGCCAGCTATGCCAGAAGTGATGTGGTGCACTCATGGCAGTATTCACAGTAACCATCTTCAGGCAGGGTTATAGGGAATGTTTTTAAAGTTTGTATCTCCTTCAAACAATCCATTTCATTTCTCCCCTCTGCTGAAGTGGAAGATTGGCCACCCTTCAAGCAGAGCATGCCCTTTTCCGTCAAGGGGATTAAACGCCAGCCCTGTTCCCCTATGCTATAGCCTGGGTTTCCAGCAGCCAGACCTATGCAAAGCAGGCTCTCACAGAGGGATGCAGAGCTGCCGCTGTCACCAGAGCTGCTGCTGCACTGCAAAAAGCTCCAAACCCTGCAGAAATACTCCACGGTGCCCTTGCATTACCTTCAGCAGGGCCAGTTCTGTATGTGCTGGGGACTGCTGTAAGGTGGTGGTTCTATTGCATGAAGCCTGGGTGTGTGAAGCCTCACCTTAATATCTCATTCTCTGAACAACTTAAGGTTGCTCCTACTCATGCAGCTGTGGTGGGTTTCATAATCTTGTCTGTGCAGCCTTGTCTTTCAGTTTGTGGCCTCACCAGCTGTTGACAGCAGGGAGAGGCCGATTGCAGCCCTGCCTGGCTGCAGGCCACTGTGTGCAGCCTTTGTGGCCACCGCTCCCCCTGACAGCATCCCTTCCCTTGTCGGTCCATGTTGCCTCACGTGCAGCTCTGCTGCTGCCATGCTGTCCAGATCTAGAACATCTCTACCATTTTTCCAGTCCCCTGCCTCTCACAGCTCTGTTGTCTGTCCTCCTGTCTGATATGCAGTCGACCTCTCAGCTGGTCAAGAGCTTTTCCAACCCTGGTTCCACCAGCACATGTTTCAGCTGTCCTCAGAATCCCCTGGCTCTTGATCTATGCTGCTGTGCAGAGGTGTTACTGGTCACTGTCTTTTAGAATCTCAATGGAGATGGTTAAAACCCCCATGTTTGTGTTGGTGTTGACTCACGTTTTAGGGACAGATATTCACAGAATTTTGAAGGCTCATTTCTGACTTATTTCAGACATAAGATCTACCAACCCTAGGCCTCTGCTCATGCATTTTGTACTTTCTGACCTGTGTGGACCAGACAGCACTGTGCGGGAAGAGGACTGCTAGATGCCTATGGTGCCCTTCTTCAAAGCAGCGCTCATGAGCATTTGAGGACAATGCTTCTAGGAAAGAAGTGCTCCACTGAAAGAAATACCACATGAAGTTTACTGTAGATGTAATTATATAAGACTCTGTACTGATGTCAAGAAAGGGAAATACACTCTAGCGGTTCCTGTGATACTGCATTATGATGCTTCTCTTTTCCTTCAGGAAACTGAAACCTGAAGAATGGTCATTTTCTGAAGATCACCTTCTGAGCTGGTTTCAGAATCCAGCTATCAGCTCAAGGTCCAAAGCCATATTCTTTCTCTCAGAGATATAGTGCTCCACATGGGGACTGCAATCCTGGCATTGTACTTGCTCTAATTTTTACTTAAAGAACAAATCAACTGGAGCTAAGCTACTCATCCCTGTTTGAAGCCAGGCCAAGTCACAGTTGAGCACCATTTGTGAAATGGTAACTGGAGCTCTGAAAACTGAATTACTATATTTATTCAGCCTGAGGTGAAGTCTGTCACCAGATAATTGCAAACGGGAATGAACTTATTCCAGTAAGGTCAGTTTTACCGTTTCATCCCTCGCAAGCTCAGTTCATAGTTCCTGTTTGTTAACTGCAACTGAGCTGCACAGAGGCTTTGTGCTGGAGGATTTCTCTGAGAGATAGGATGAAACAGTGCCTAGCCCAAAGAATTTACAAGAGAGGATGATTTTCTCATGCAGGTTAGTAGCAGGGCTTTTTGTTTCAGCAAAAATTTTCCTGTATTTCCTATGTTTCTAATAGGAAACACTCAGATCAGCGTGTTTTCTAGGGGTCATGTGAGTCTGAAACAGAGGAGAAAGAGAAATCTTTTTGTGGGATAAGGAGCAGAGAAACAAAGAAAGGTTTGGATAGAGGGGAGATGTGGCATGGTTTGGCAGTGAAAGGCTGATGAGGCAGAGGGGAATGGAAGAGGCTGACGTGCAAGAACAATGCAATACGGTGAATAAAAAGTCAAGATCAAGCATGCTGTAGAACTGTCTCTGGCAAAGATGTCTTCTTGTGCTGTTGGCTGCACACAGATGTGATCTGCACACTGCCTGTCCCAAATCTAGCAGCAGTTTCCCCTGAACTGGAACTATCTCCAGAGAGGCTGCCAAAACCGCTTCTCTGGACACTCAGCAGAGATGCTGGTTGAGCTCCCATTAGAGAATTGGCCTGACTTCTGGGAACAGAGCCGCTCCAGTCACACCCCTTTCATGCTCACTGCTCTTGGAGTGACCCAACTATTGTTTGCAGATCCTGAATTGCAGAGCTGCACGCATGGTACTGAATCAAAATTCCCACACCCCAAGAGCTGAGTAGCAAATCCTCATATCCTCAGCTTGCTGGGGGTGGGTGGTTGTCACCAAGCATGTGTGTGTATATGTTCACAGAGGCTTCAGACGACCCACTGTCTAACACATGAACTGCAGCAGTGCCAGGCTGCTGTTAGTAGTCTTAGAGTGCTGTTTTAAATTGGTTTGCCATACAACATCAGATCTGTCACCTGCAGGATATGAACCCCTCCAGTGCTAGTACCTGTCATGCCCATTTCTGCACTCAGCACCTCACTTTTTCAAAGGTTTTAAATTCCCATACATCACATCTAGATCAAAAACATAAATATTTATGGATCAGGTGGACAGATGCTGTCCATTCTAGTCATAGCAGACATCTGAATCAGCCTAATGGCTCCATAGCTCCATTGTCCATTCTGAGTCAAAATGTGATTGTTATCAGTTCCTCCAGAGATATACTTCAAGATACTCTGCAGTGGTTGGTTCTGGACTAAGCAAGCTTGAGGGCAAATTCCTTCTCAGCCCCATGGCCTTGAAATCAGTTTATCAGAAGCAACAAGGTACATTTTTCTTTTGGAAGTCTAACATGCTTTAAATAGTTACTATTCCAACACAACAGTTGGAGACTATTATAAATACTACCTACTTAGAAAAATACCTTGCTCGTGTGCCCCATAGCACTATGAGACAGTGAGTTCCTGCTAATCTGATAAGATGACAGTAAGGTCACGTGCAGTGTTCTTGGGGTGTTGTCTTGCTGTTGGGCCTTAGAACTGGGAGTTCTTTTGTGTGACACGGTGCTGACAAGCTCTGACTCCACAATAATTCTGTAGGGATTCAGTTTGCCCTCATCCCACTCTCTGTCATTGCCCTAAGCCGCAGGACTCCTGGAGCTGCAAGGCAGGACTGACGGCAGCACATGTTCTCCTGAAAACAAAGATCAATGCTGGCTCTTAGGAAACCTCGTCTGCACTGAAATGGGAGTGGAAATGGTGCCTTTTCATTAGCACACAGGAGTATTGGCATGTGCCTGCTTCTGTGCCAGCAGGTATTAATGCCCATCAGAGCGTGCCAACCAGCAGGCACTGTCTAATCCTGGTGTTGTATAATGAATAAAATTATTGAGAGGGGGAACTGAAGGTCAGAGAACAAGAACGAAGCTGTCTGGTGCAGAGCTGCTGTGCTCTGCAGAGATGAGAGGGCACAGTCCCCTCTGGTGCCATCCTCTCTTGCTCCTGGAGACCTGACCAGTGTTCTTCGCTAGCTCAAGATGCCCATGTTCAAGGGAAAGGCTATGAAGGCCCCATTTAGCATAGAAAGAACAAGACCAGTTTCAGCTCCAGATTCTTCTTCCCACTTGGGCTATATCTGATCATAGCCGGATATCAGAGTCCCTCCCACCAGTTTCAGGCCATATTGAAAACTAGGGCTGGAGACTGAAAAAAGTAAATGAAGGCTTCCTTCCCTTCAGCCTGTTACAAGTCTGACAGTGTGACTGTACTATGGAGTGCAAAAGAGTGGGCAGCACCCAAGAAAGAAAGAAAGAATATTTCTGATATTACAGTGCGGTAGTGTTACAGGCATGGAAAATGGGCTGAGAGGCAGAAGTGGCAGATGGATGTCCAGACTACCCACAGCTGAAGGATAGAGGAAGTGAAGGGGAAGTGGAAATGTGGGAGGAGGGTCTGAAGGAAGCAATAAGCCCAAGCGGTTTTCTTGTCATCATAAGCAGAAACTTCCATCCCTAGGTCTTGTCTCACTTTACCATCGTATGAAGAACTGAGGATTCCGAAGATAAAGCTTAATTCTCAGAAGGAAGAAGAGGGTTGCTGTATTACTCTGTAGGACTTCAGGAAAGAGTTGGATGCTTAAGACTTTGGATGGACTCTAAAGAGAACTGCCTTTGAGCAACCTCCATCTGAAAGGACTGGTCTGTGGTCTGAGGCATTTAGGAAGGGGGAAACAGGATTCTCAGAATTGTAGGAGGTCCACAGAAAGCTAAATATCTAACTAATATCTCCAAATGCACAATTCCCTATCATCTGCCTTTTTTGAGAAATTATCCAGAAGTAGTGGGAGGGGACCAAAAGCTGAGGCTAATGCACAGCAGCCCTGTTAATCATTTATTAGTGTTTGGTTGGTGCCTGTAATGTGTGTGTGGAGATGGCTCTGATGAGCTCTGAACTTCTGGTTCCCATCTGGAACATTTTGCTGTGCCCAGACTTTGTTCAGACTATGTTTACCTTCAACTGGCCATCTGGCCCGTCACCAGGAAATACATCAGAACAGGTATTGATCTGTGCAATTGATTTTGTGTCATTTTCTCCTCTGGGACTGTGTTCACATGAGACTAACTCAGAAAATGCCAAGCTCACAATGCCACTGTGGCCCCCCCCAAGAGTTCTCTGCCATGAGAACATCTCCTCCCTACCAGTGGAACTCTGTAAAGACATAGTTCAAGTACCAGTGTCTGTCGGTACATTGACCAGTCAGGACTGAGAGGGTTAAAGGCCTGGGACACACAAGCTCATTTATTCCTGCTTAGGCCAAATGTGTTTCTGTTGAGCAGTTGTGCCTGGAGAACATCACGAAGATGCATCTTGTAAGAACCAACCCACTGGGGTCTTCGGGCAACATTTTCTTGAATATCAAAGGGACTTGAAAGAAGTAGTCTGGTCCCTCTCCCCATGTCTCCTGAGTTCTCATGGGAAGGCTGGCATTTAAATTCCTCCCCTACAGCAGGTCGTCTCCAGATGTCTGAGATTTCCCAGCCATCACCACTCCCTTGGGATCTCTGCCATCCCCCTAGCCCTGAGGAGGTAGTGGTTGAAGAGAGGGAGCTGGAAGGAGGGAGGCAAGGATGGGACTACTTTGGAATCTGCAGGCAAAGTTCCTGAGATGATTTTGGTTGATAAAGCTAGCTCCCAAAGACACAGGGAGCGAGAGACTCCCTCTGATGGGAAGAGCTGCAAATAGAACGCTTCTGAGTACTGCCCTGCACAATCAGAACCTACCTCCTCTCAGACCCACTGCTTCCATCATCCAGGTTTGTCCACTCAGCAGTGCCTGGGGTCTGTTCAGGTCATAAGGCAAAGCCCAGTGATCTATGAAGCTCAGCATTCCCAAATATCCCCTTCGCCCTGAAAGGAGGTGCATATAAATTAAGAGTTGTACAAAACTGATACAGAAAGAAAAAGTTGCTCAGTTTTAAACAGTCGCTGGGGGGAAAAAAGCATTCCCTAGAACCTATTGTGCACCATTCCTGACAATAAGACATATCTGAGGGACAAAAGGAAGCACAGCCATTCCTATTTCCATTCAGTCAGTGGCACAGCCCATAACCTCATGCCACAGACCACTGTTGTCTTGGCCCTAACAGAGGTGTGGCCAAGACCTTTCTTATGGTCAGACTAGATTTCTTTACAAAAGGAATGTACTAGAGGGATTACAAAGACTTCCAAGGGATGAGGTAAAAATGATAGGAGGACCATTTTCAGGAAGAATAAAAACAAACAGTGGCATCAGAGACATATTTATTCATGGGCTTACAAAAAAAAAAAAAGGGTGGAAATCTGTGAACAGACCAATTTTCCGTCTCTATTGTCTTCTACTGTAGCTGTCCTAAATTTTGCTATCCCTTTTCTCCACTGGGTATGAACTGAAGGACTTGCTAACAAGTGAAACCAAACTTTTCCATCATACTCACCTCAAATTTGGCTCCAAAAACCAGAATTAGGCAGCTGGAATGCATTTTCAATAGCTCTGAGGACATCTGACATTATTCATCCAGATCCACTGAGCTTCTGAAAAGGACTGCTCCACACATATTTTGGAACATACTTTCAGGCACTAACATTTGAAAGGCTGGGCTGCACTAAGCAGCTCTCCTGCTGCACCACTAAAAGAGAGGGAGTAGGACAGAATCCAACTCTCAGATATTTTAAAGCAGCAGGCTTAGCCCTAATATTCACAGTCAGCACCTGCATTTGGCAGCAGGGCATTCTTCAGACATTTTTTGGACTATAGCCTTAATTTATAGGTGCTTGGACTCGCAGTTCTGCCCTGAGCTGTGTTGATGTGCAAAAGAGACTGGAGTGAGCTGATCCCATAGTTACATTGAGCATCACTTAGCTCTTTGTTTGCAGCCCCCTTTTTTGACTTCTCAGCTTTCCAGATGACTGGCATGCACAGTCCAATGGAAAGCAGGCTGTTGGGGAGCACCTCAGTCCCTGCCAGCCCTGTGAAAGCACACAGAACTCTCCACACTTGTTAACAAAAGCTCCTTTTCCTGCTACTCACCTGATGGTCATCCTATTAGAAAGACTCTGGAGATAACTGGTCATTCCACTGCACATTCATTCCTCCATGTGTTCTTCCAAGCTAGCTCCCTTCTTGCTTCCCCCTTCCCAAAGTCAGCGCATTTCTCTGCTACATCCAGCCCAGTGGTGGTAGACTGGGGCTGCAGCCAGAGAAGTTCAAGCCAGGCTATTTAGTTTGATCAAAACCGCTGAAACCCAGGTGCAGAGTGGGAGAAAATTTCCCATTTACTGCTGGGAGTCTCAGTCACAGGACTCATATGTGAATAATAAGACTAGACAAATTAGATCCTAATTGATATCAGCCATATTCAATGGGCCTTGCAGCTGATGGATGTTTTTCCACTGAATTCATTACCTTGTGGATTAGGACCCACGGAGAGAGGGTGCAAACAGAAACCAGAGCTGTAAAAAATGACAGAGAGCTCCCTTAGGGAAAGAGCTGTTTTGCAGTACCATGTGCAAGGAAAAGACACTCCTTCAAGGGAAAGGAGATAAGGGGGATACTGGAACTGATTCTTTGTCCTATGCTGTGGGGTGGGAGGATGAAACATGGGTTTCGGGACAATTGCCACTGAGCAGGAGATGGCTCTGCAATGAGTTCCATTTCTTCCAGGGTCTGAACAAATTCATAAGAAGACTGCAGGATTGAGGGGCTGAGGGGCAATGGCTCTGTATCCTGCAGAGAGCAGGGAGTTTGTAGGACCTGTTTTCAGGCATCCGTTTCAAGTGGAAAAGAATTTGGTCTCAGATCCTGGTGGCTCTCTAAGGGCACTGCTTAAGACTCAAAAATACCTTTTTTTCCCCCATCCCTCCCTATATTCCCCACTTTCTTCACAGTCTCCCGGCCTCTCCTGCTGCTCCCCCTGACAGGCGATGAGCCCAGCTGGGGCCCATGAGTGCCGTGCCAGGGGTCAGAGAGGCTGGTATGAGCTGGCTGTTGCATGGACGAAACAGCACGTATGCAGTGCTGTGCTGAGCCTTGTGCCTCTGGTTGCACAGCAACCCAGGGACACAGGCCTGGGTCCCAGCCAGCTGCTGGGGCCAGCACTGCCGACACCTGGTCCTCAGCACCCCTCCAAAGGCTGGATGGGAGTGAGCATCCCTGATTCAAGGAAAGACTCAGCTGACGGTGCCCAACATGAGGCTTGGGGAGTGCATAGCAAATGCTCCAAGTTCTTGGCAGGCCAAAACAAGGTCTGCTGGGTTTATTTATTTATTTTTGGTGGGGAGGAGGGGTATAGGAGGGAGAAGGTTATGATTTAAATATCTATCCTGTTGCCAACCAAAAAAGTCAGTGGGGTGTTAAATTACTATTGACTTTGCAGGCCAGCATTTGGCCCCCCCTCACCCCTGAAGCTGAGCTCTCCCTGCGGTGTCTCTCACTCAGCCGTCAGGGCTGCTATAAAGGGAAGGCAAGCCTCACTGGCTGACACTGGAGACGTTTTATTCGCCCCTGCCCCAGCTGATCCGGCTGGGCTCCAAGAGCTGGGCGGGATGGGGTGCTGTGCTCCCCCCAGCCCTCCCTCCCGCCAGACCTGCTGGCTGCCTGAATGTCCTTTTGATTCAGAGTTAATACTCTGCCCTTTGGGAAAGTGCCTTGCTTCCCAGCACGCTCTGCAGTGGGTGCTCCAGGTGGTGGATGGTGCCAAGAGAGAGTAAGGGGAGCACAGATGAGCTCTGGCCTTCTTTTGAATTTAGCCTGGCTTTGGATAATTTTCCCTGCCATGTCCCCTTAGCTTGTGGCCAATGCCAGATGCCTTCACTATCAGACTATTTCATGACTTTAAAGGGGTTCAAAGCTTTTAATCTCTTCCACCCTCCTTTCACAGACGTTTAGGTTGAGGTATCTGCTCAGCTGGGCTCTTCACGGGGTGAAACAAGATGAAAAGTCCTCTGCCACTGCTCCGTGTTGCCTTTCACGAAACTTTCCAGCAGGGCTCTTTCCAACAGTTGCAGAGCACACAGGGGCCCTGTAAAGAAGAATGTGGGCTCGGATGTCACCCTTGACTGATCTTGAGCTACCAGTGGGGTACAGAGATGAAGGACCCAGCTGAGATCATGTTGCTAAGGGCTCAGTTGCAGGGAGGGGAAGCTGGTGTTCAAGGGGTCTCCTGACACCAGTATGCGTAGGGGAGTGGAAAAGGTGAAGTGAAGTGACCCAATAAAAAGAGAACAAGGGAGTGCAAGAAAGCCACAAGAACCTACACGGAGGCAGCTCACTTCCCCACATCCAGAGGAAGTCAGCTGAAATCGAGAGCCCCAGGTCTTGTGCTGCAGTCAAGCTAGCTCTGGAAACCATACTGGGCATCACTTAATCCTGTGAATAGGCCCATTTGTCCCGTGGGATTTCAAAGAAAAACTCTGTGTACTGTGTGTTAGAAGTCAGGGGAGGCAAACGGGGAAAAGGATGGGCACTCTGCAAAATCAGGGGCCGCACATTAGCAAGGTTTTTGCCGAAGGAAAAAGAGGTTAATGAAAAGCAGCGTGACCCTGCAACGACTTGGCTTGCTAAGCCTGAGGGCTCCGTTTGATTAAGTTTCTCTTTAATATTATCAACCACTTTGCTAATGTCTCTGAATTGATCTGCATGATCTGCATGGGTAAGCCATAGCAGGAGCATGCATGCTGGATCAGCAGACAGCACAGACTGAAGCATGGAGGGTGTTCTGGAATCTGGACGCTGCCTGGGTGCTGAAGCGGTGGTGAAGAAACACCCCGAGACCTGAAAATTAGAGCGTATGGAGTTACTGAGGAGGCACAATTTGTTCCATGCCTCCTCCAATCAGTGTATCAGTGAATTCCAGTTGTTCCAGCCCAAAATCACCACTTTGTTGAGTCAAGACACCAGCAACAGCAGATTATCGTCAAACTTTCATCACCCGGGGCTGAGCATGAGCGTGAGAAATTTCAGCTCAGGGGAAAAAAATATCTACTTGAAATGGTTTCAGAAGGTTGCAGAAGCCAATGAAAAGAAGTGATTGAAATAAAAGGGCCACCTCAACTCTTAAAGCAGGCAACGTGTAAGTGCATCCTGGCAAGGAGGAGAGAAACTGCATGGTCTGATGTGGTCAGATTCCAAAAGTGCAGGATTCCAAAAAGGCGTCTTACTGAGCAGACCATCAAATAGAGACTTATCCTTGTTCCAGCAGGATATTGAATCAGGGCACTGTGAATCAAAAAGCCATTGGGTTGTCTATTGATTTAAAGCACTCCCTTTTGTCAGCAGCTTTTCTCCTTACAGTTTGCAGCCACAAGAGTGAAGCAGGGTGGGTTGTGGGCTGTGTCTCCTGTGAGGAGGTAATGGTGAATTTATGCCCCTCTTGTAGTATCATTGGTGCTTTCCTGCCCATCCCTTCCTAAACAGAGGAGAGAGAGTTGTCTGAACAACAGTGCTGTGAGACAAATCGTTCCCAAGTATGCAGGACCATAGAGGCCTGTACAGGCGCCCAGGATAGATCTTGTCCAGCCTGTATTTCCCCAGCTCCTGCATATCCTTTCATGCTACATGTCCAGAACCTTGCACATAGGTACATATTGCAAAAGACCAACTCATGGCAGCCCCTTCTGCTGCATTTCTAGGATTATTCATTCCCAGGTTCCACCAGCTTTATTGCACAAGTAAGGTATGGTGGCCAGGGCAGGAGCTGTGCTGGTTTTAAACCTCAAGCTCGTATGTCTTCTCAATACTTCCTGGTACTTGTGACAAATTTCTGCCGCCTCTTTATGTTTTGTTTCTCCTGAGTAGAAAACAATTCCTCTTCCCTTCTTCAAACCATCCCCTTTCAATTCCTCTAAACGTCTCACACCTTTTGTCTCTCCTTTCGTCACCATCCTCCTCCGTGACATGGTTGGCTCCCTCCTTCATGCCCGATCCTGCCTTACCTCTCGGTATCTGCATAATCTGCATGGAAAACTCACTGGGGAAAGGGGCTGGTCTTGCTTGCTGTTGGTCTAGCACCAAGTACACCTCTTGTGCATTATAAATAATTAACAGGCATCTGTCAAATGCAGATGAGAGCACGCCTGCTCTTGAAGCCTCTATCTGCTGCTGCTTCCATGACAGCACGCTCAGCTTCCCACGGAGGATTCATTCTGGGATGTGTGAGGAAACGTGGTAGAGGGATAGCTGGCTGTGGTACAACCATCGCTTTGGGGAAACTACCATGTAGGGAATGGGCTGTAAAGCTGAGTCATAGTTTCAGGGAAAAAGCTGAACTTCTCTTGCTGCCTCTCTATATAACTGGTCCAAGATCTTTAGTGGTTGCTCTTTTATTACTTTGCTGCATCAGACTAAAGGAAAATGCTAGCTTTAATGAGTTGCCAAGTCCTTGCTGAATTATAATAACTACTAGAAACACCAGAAAGTGATTTTTGAAAGGACAGGAACAGATATATATTTGCATAGTGGGTCCCCAGCAATTCTAGCTGACACTGACAGGGGCCTTCAGCCGCAAAGGGCCACACGGAAAGAGACTGGTTCTGCTTACAGAGGGTTCATGTGCCCTGTAAACCACAGAGATGTGCTCTGGGGAGGCAAGCAGATTTAAACAAGAGCTGGGAGCAGGCTGTGGGTCCCTGCTTTCATGGAACTGTCATGATGATCCTGTGGAGGGATGCTTGCTGGCTGTGATGTGGTGATGTGGGGGAGCAGCAAGGGGACTCCCCCAGTGCTCCCAGTCTTCAGGGAGGGGCATGTGCCTCCCTTTCAGGCCCTGCTCAGACATCAAACCACAGTGCTGCATTCTAAGGGCCAAGACTGCCCCTTTCCAGCTTCTAATGTCTGTCTCAAAGACAAGCCAAGGCAAGTCTTGTTCAACTTTGGGATGCTGCATGTGGCAAGGCTAATATTGGATGGCTGGGTATTCACCTCTGTGCAGAGCATAAAAAAAAACCCCAAAACCCCAAACAAAAACCAGCCTAAAACCCCAGCCCCAGATACCTTTCCCTGCCAGAACCATGTTGTTCTTACACAGTGCTGTGCAGGGGGGTGACTGCTCTGAGAGTTAACCCAGGAACAGCTGCAGAACCTAATAAGAAGCCGTTTGCTACCACAGCAGGAAATATGTGTGCAGCCTGAGCTTGTGTTTAATGACAGCTGGATGGCAGGTTGGCACAGAAACACAGTGGTCACAGTGGTGTCAGAGACTGAGCATCCTCACAGGATCAATCTCTTCCTGCAGAGCGAGGTACTTGAGAAGTGCCAGGAATATAATGGACTGATGTTTTGGTAATGGGTTGTCTCAGCAGAGACACCATTATGTTGATGAAGTTGTAGGAAACCTCTCATTTTGCATCATGCTATGAAAGTCAGGAGGGTTTTGTATGGACCACAAGCCAGACACATATCTCATAAGATAATTAGATGTAAGAACACCCCTTAGTGTTTGTGCAGGACCGTGGCAAAGCTTCACAGGACACTTGGATCAGAATGATCAGAATGGGTCTTAACTTTGTTGTTCCTGCAGGGCCCAGGACTACAAGAGTAATCCAGACACTCAATGTTTCAAATACATACAAAGAAAGCTTTCCTGAGCTTCCTACAGCTCTCAGTACTGTCAGCCCAACATGTTCCTTTTGCTAGTATGTGTCTGCTCAGCAGCCAAAAGGAAAGCAAAATACATTTAAAGGGAGGGAGTGGGGAGAAATGTTATGAAATAGAAGATCAGAGGATCAAGAGCACTTTTGAGGCTCAAACATGCCACACACAAGCTCTGGGCCTGTGGTCAGCCGGAAAACATCAGTTTAAAATTCCACAATAGCCCTGGTATTTAATCCTTCTAATGCAAATTCCCCCCACCCCAGTCCTAGATCGGCACTACTACTGTGGTGGCACAACCCGAGCCTTTAAGCCCTTTTGAAGTATGCAAGAGTCCCTGTTTCTCAGCAGGAGGGCTGGGAAGCTATGTCAACAATGTCAAAAATGTTCCTGTGATTACTGTACCTTTCTGAGCAGAAACCAGGAGAGAAAGCAATTAATGCCTCCTAATCTGGACCATAAATAAAACTTGTTCTCCGTGGAAGCGTCGTCTCTGTAGCCCCTAATTAGGATGGCTCTTTGTCACCTCCCAGCCTGCGACAGTGGGAGAAAGGAGGCCCATTATCTCCCTCTGCCCAACACCAGGGTTAGATGCACGCTTCTGCAAGGGAAGCCATGTGTCTGAATGCAGCTGCAAGCACTACTGGGAGCCTCTGCAATATCCTCCATGGTTCGATTCCCAAAGCAGTCAGATATCACAGGACCTGGGCGTTGGGGTCTTGGCCAACCCCTGTGCTGAGCAGCTCTAATCCAAGGTGTACAAAGGGTGAGGCCAGGGGAAGGAGCCAGAAGGCACAACTGTTGACATATGATGGAGATGAGAACTGTAGACCACTCCAAGTCAGACAGAGGGAGAGGCACAGTGTGTATTGGCAGATAGTCCAGCCTTATCAACAGCTGAAGTGCATGCCAAGTATTTCCACCAGCCTCTCCTGTGTAAGCAGGGTGACTTCCTATCAGCACCAGGAGCGAGACCTTGGAAAGCCATGAGCAGTACTTACAGACTTGTTCTCAGAGGGCATTCAAGTGTGTCTGCATTGCATGGTCATTCCAGGTCTTTGGCACAATGGTGCTTTGTCCTTGGGTATCCTGGGGGTCTTCCCAGTGGGCAAGAGCAGCCATCTGCTGCAAAGCAGAGGGGAAGCCTTCTTCTGTGCGTGAGGCATCTCCACTAGAGACCAGACTGAGCTGGAGCTGTGCTCAGACCGTCTCACAAGCCCTACATGAGAAGGGTACGTGTAAAGACCACTCGTGCGTGGGGAGGGAAATGCATGTGGGTGAATGGGCTGAGAGGAGAGAACGCATGCACCATAAGGGAGAGGCAAGGGAAACACAGAAATAGTTAATTCTGCAAGCGTGGGGAGGCTGGGCATAGCTGGTGGGGTCATAGCAGGCAATAGATAAATACAAGAGAGGACAAATAGGGAGATAGTGGGATGAACCGGAGACAGCAGGAAGGATGATGGCAGCGGCAGATGTGCAAGGGAGAGACAGCAGAGTGTAGCCCAGGAAAGGCCCATGCATGTGGAGGTCTTCCTCACCACCTCCTGCCCAAGGTCCAAGTATCTGTGGGATGGAGCTCACACCTCCGAGTCACAGACTGTGGGAGACATCCTTATCGGCACCTTTTTGTTTGACAGTAACACCAAAATTAGCCACTGAGGTATAACCTAGGTCTCAGCTCCATGTCTGAGGCCTGACCCCACCTATTGCTCCCCAGCTCTAGCACCTGCCCACATACATGGAAGAGAGCCCAGGTGGGAGATGAGCACTTGAAGATTTGCTTTCTCACCATCAAAATGCCAAGCCATTCCCATGGACACATACCATCCTTGCTGAACATACTGCACCTTGCAGGAAGAAGCATGTCTTTGCCAGGAACTTCTGCCCACAGGCACACAGTCCTCCCTCGCCTTTTTGGCAGAGCCTTGCAGGGGAGCTGTCAGTCCAACCTGCAGCCAAGCACACCTGCTGTCAGGGCAGAGCACTTCTGCAGCACTTTAGATGAGCCTGCGGGAAGCATTGTACCTGTTTGACTTCAGTAATGTGAAAATCCTACCCCTAGAGTGATGGAGGGAAAAGCCATTTTGGATCCTGTGGAGTGGGGGATGATATAGGAATTTGTGATTCAGGAATTTGTGATATAGCATTTTCCCCTGCTGTTGACTGCACAAGCCTGCAATGAAGCCAGGCTTAGCACTACCGTCCCCATCAGCAATTCTGCTAAGAGGAATTTGAGTTTTTATGGTCACTGATAAGATTAAAGTCTTTGTTGCAGCTGGCTGAGGCAGACTCAGCTGCAGGCTGTGTAAAAGCATTGCTGGGAGGGCAGAGTGAAGGTAGTTTTGTTGCTTTCTTTGGGAATTCCCACACTTGCAAATGTTTGGATTTCATCTGAACTGCAGTCTTAACTCCATGCTTGCTGGTGTGTGAAGGACCTAAAACTGTGGATAAAAAGGACAGGAATCCCTTGGGGTGGGTTTCTCACGACTTTCTTGCTGAGCTCTGCTGACAGCCAAAATACCCCTGCACATGTCCTGAAGGACAGGGACAACATCATGTGCAGTTCCTTTTCCTCCTCTGGGGATGATTCTCCTCAAACGGGCCTCAGCAAGGGCTGGAGTGGGAAGATGATCAGTACCTTGTGCTCTGCAGTCCCTGCTCAGCCTGGGGAAGCTCTCAAGGGTCTCCACTCAGGAAATCTGGGGCTAAATGGCAGAACCCTGATCTTCCCTCCAGTATATGGCTGCGGCAGTCATTAAGGCCCCCACTTCCAAAGCTGTAGAAAACGTTACCCAGCAAATCCAAACCAGACCTTCAGCTCCTACCCTGAAACCTCATTCCCATGTTGAGTCAGCAGCCAGCATGAACTTGGGTTCTTGTTGGTGGTCCTTCCTTTTTTCTTGCCATACTTCTGAGGCACTCTATGGAGGGAGAATGACTACCTTCAGTCACTGCTGACTCCTCTTCCCACCCGGAGGACCATGCTTCCACACTCGCATCTGACACCAAGGAGCCCCAGGGCTTCACTGAGAGCCATGCTGGTGAAGGAGCATTGCTGGCAGCTCTTCCTTGCTGTTTGTTTCCTCTGCTGATAGGTAGAGATATTGCTGGGTCCAAATTATGGAGCTGTTCCCTGTGATCCACCCTAATATTATAAATTTTTAAAAAGCCACAAACAATCAACCTCTAGTTATCAAATGAACCATGGCTCTGGGCACCAGGTGTGCCCCCAAACCTATATTTTCTTCTATGCGAAAAACCTAGTTTCTCTTCTCCCTTTGATTTTCTCTGAAGTGCTATTCTGTGACTGGCCTCTGGCAGATGCACCCTGAAGAACAGAGCACTAATTTACTTCATCTTTGATGGGAAACATTGATCTCGCAGCCCACCTATGGAGCAAGTATTTTTTTGCTTGAAAATTCAGGAGAAGGTAACATTGTGACTTTGAGTTGTGAGATACCCAGCTCTGAGACATGCCTTGGGTACAGGTCATGGACTGGTTGAAAGTGCACAGAGGGAAATGGGAAGTGTTTTGTCAAGCTGCTGCAGCTTTCTGAGAGCTCAGTGGTTTTGTTGTACAAGGGCACCGTGTGCACAGGAACCAAATTCAGCAAGCTGAGGTTCCCAGTGCCCTTTCCACTTGTACCAGGGGGATAAGGTATTCAGGGACACGTGGGCAGCACTGCTTCCATTTTAGGAGAATTATTCATAAGGAGCTCAGCCTGCTGCTGCTTTCTTTCTCTGAGATGCCATCCTGGTCCTGCGAGCTGTCCGTAGGGCACATCCGCTTCCACTGCGGTACCTTGTGAAATACGGTGGTGCTGTTAATCAGGTTTACAGACACCGAGACCCAGGAAGTCATGCTTGTCTTTGCAGATCAAGGTCCAAGTGACTTGCCCCAGGTATCACAGGGAGGCAGTAGCATCACAAGGAGCAAACCAAGGCTTGTCTGTGCCTGGACCTCTGGCTCTAATCCCCTGTTGTCCCTCCCTGCAGCTGTGGGATAATCTTCAAGGGGCTGAGGAGCGAACAGAGAGCTGGGGTGCTGCATCCTGCTGGGAGAGCCATGCGGCTGTTCTTGTAGAGTGCTTTGGAGAGTCAGTTGCAGCAGGTGCTGAAAATGAAAGGAATAAATTAAATGAGATGTTGGCAGAACAAGGTGTAAGAGCAGGTACTGTCCTGTGTCAAATAAACAGGGTTGGTGCTGGAAGACTTTTCCCCCAGTCTCCTGGGATCTAGTCCCACTTATATATGTGACAACAGGGACAGAATCCCACAACATTTCAATATCGTGTAATTTTAAATGCATATTCTTGGAAACAATATGCAAAGAAGTGCCATGACTGTGACCTGCACTTTGCCACACAGGTCCATTAGTCCAGGCTACAAAACTGTTGCCATCCTGTTATGGGCGTGCTCTGAGCCCAAGCTGGGTATTTAGCCACTACACAGAGTACTTCCTATCAGTCCAAGAGCTGGCCCTGATGGTGGGAGCCGCAGCTCCTGGAGATGGGGTCACACTGCAACCCATGGGGCTTCAGCAATGTTGTATTTCAGCAGGGCTGCCACCAGCAGAGGTCCCGAAATACCAGTCTTAATTAAAAGCTGTATTTTCTATTATGGTGCACAGCTCATACATGCTGACTACTGCTCTTTTACCTCACTGCGGCTAAGTCCACACTCTTTAAAATATGTCACGTGTCAGTCAGACAGAGCCCTTGGGGGCTACAGCACTCAGAAGCCAGAGCTGGGTTCAATGAGAGTAATATGTAGGAAACAAATGGAAGAGGACAGAGGGATGGTGGGGGTAGTGAGGGAAGACCCTGAATGGAAACCAAGAGAATGATGAGATATTGGAGGCAAGAGGGTAAAAAGAAAGCAAAAAAAAAAAAAAAAAAAAAAAAAAAAGAGGTAGGCAGATATCTGTGGTAGAGAAACAACAGATGCCTTTCTTGGGATCAGGATAATTTTCAGCACAGAGTATGACCAGAGCTCTCCTCCTGCCTCTTGTGAGCATTGGTCCATGTAGAAATGCAAGGGGGAGAAAGAAGGAACTGTTATGGTTAACAGTGGATGAAAAAAGCAAATGTGTAAAAGTTTATAGATTTACATGAAATCTCTCAAGGACTACTCAACAAAAGTGGTCTTCCAGTCTAGACCTCCTCCTGCCTGCTACAGCAATTCACACCTGCCTTTCCAAATAGGAGAAGTTTCCATGTTTTTATAAATGTTTTGCAATCACTGCTCTCCATCTGGAGCCCTCTCTTTTCAGTGCAAGTCTGGCCCTCCTTAGTAGCCTGTGCATGACCACTGTGTGTTCTCCAGCAGCCAGCTGGGCTCTGCCTCCTCTTGTGTGTTGGCACGGTGATCATGCAGGTTGCCACAGGCAAGCA
The DNA here is from genome assembly GCA_013400655.1 of Mystacornis crossleyi. Taxonomy (NCBI): domain Eukaryota; kingdom Metazoa; phylum Chordata; class Aves; order Passeriformes; family Timaliidae; genus Mystacornis; species Mystacornis crossleyi. The sequence goes on from VYZQ01042790.1 coordinate 76,587, forward strand.
CTGTGCAGCAGCCAACAAACCTCTCTGGAACATGGCCCAAGTCTAGCTAGATCTCAAGGCTGGTGACTGAGAGGTGAAGGTCCCTTTCTTGCTCTGTGAATCCAGTCTCTTTGCCTCACACAGGTCTGGCCTCACGCTGCCTCACTAGAGGCGTGTGAAGGGCTGCTTCAGAGTTGTCTCCAAGGGGCTCTCACACCCGTGGTGGCTTGCACGTGGCACATTCCCTGTGGCCCACTGGACAGGGTTCACCACCCCAGGGACTGCCAGCCTTCCCAGCAAGCTCAGATGGTGGTTCCCTGTCTTGAAGTCAGCAGCTGCGAGTTTGAAGAGGTTGTGGCCACTCACAGAAGGCACGGGTGCCGTGTGAGAGGGATGGCGGTGACCCTGGAGACTGGCTGTAATGCAGGGCAGCAGGACAAGCTGGGGTTAGCATCTTGCCCTCCCGCTGGCAAGGGAAGGTAGGGCTGTGCCGCCTTATCTCCCATCACCTGTAGATGGCTCTTGTATTCTCCGGTAGGGCTGGAGCAAAGCTGCCTCAGCCCTGCACTCCTAAACAGCTGCCAGTGATAGGGCTACAGTGTCCTCCAAGGAGGAAAGGGTAGGAAAATGACCCCACTCTACCCTTCATAACTATGTTTGGCTCACATGGAAGCAGAAGGGAAAGCTGAAGTCCTGCGCCTGCCCCTTCCTCTGACTTCCCACGCCTAAAACGAGTAGATGCTTGGCTTTCCTGCGATGATGTCATAGAAACAGAGTTGTTGGAAATGACCTCATGCTTTTTGCCCTCCTGCTTGACAGGGACACGGGACTGCTGGGGGCACATGACTGTGGGGCTTCGGTAACACAAGATGGGAGCCATTTGCCCCGGTTATATTAAGAACATTTCACAGGCTCCAGCCTCTTGGTTTAGTTCAGTCACTGGGGTCTGGTGTCAGCAGTTTTGAAAACACTCCTCTCTCCAACAGCAGTGGAAATTCGTAGGGTCCCTGTGAGACCATCTCAGCATCCACAGGAGTGCCTGGAGTGCCAGAACAGGCTAAACATAGCACGACTAATTTTGGAGAGGTTAGGTGATCACATAAGGAGAGATGGGGGTCGGAGGAGAGGAGGACAGTCAGTGAAACTAGCAATGTTAGGCAGGGATAAAAGAGAACGGGTGGTTAAAGGGTCTCACTAGTGGGTTCCTAAAAGGAGCAGAGCTATTCAATGTCAGTAGCTGGCTGCAGAAACTTACTTCTCCTGCAGTACCGCCAACAAAGCTTTGTAAGGCAGCTCCCATTGCATGCAGAGGATGTCTGACTCTCATATAGAATAACCAGGAAGGATCCTGTGGTTTAGGTAAATGACCCAGGCAATGCAGTGAACGTAATTATCTCTGCCACTGAGAACAAAGATGCCCACTCCCTTTGCAAGTGACCAGGAAAAGTTTTAGGATGTATACACTCAACACCTACCTGGAATGATGCTTCTGCTAGAGTTTGTATGACATCCCACAGCTCTGTTAGTGGTGTTCCTCAGCTGAGGAAGGACAGAGTTATCTGGTTTAGCTTAACCTACTGCTAGAACTGGTTTTCACTAAAAACTTTGCACTAAAACAGATGAGGGAGAGCTCCCATCAGCCAACAGGGAGTGACTGGCAGCTGGGCTGGGTAATACCTTTGCTGGCTCTCCTTAAGACCACAAAAGGATGCTTTTCTCTACCCTGGACAAATCAGTCACTCAAACAGCTTAAATCACTTCTGAAGGCCCAGACATATGGTCTGTCATTGGAGATTGCCATGTGTCAGCTGGGCAGAGGAATGGATTTTGTGTGTGACACTTATGAGGTGGGAGGTGGAGTTTTCACTGCTGCCACAAAATGCATTTAACTCCTCCTTCACTGTGGATGAGGAGCCTAGGCATGGCTAGGTACTGTGGCTCGATTGATATCTTGGAGCTCATGGAGCTTTTACAATCAGTTCCACTTCTGAGCACTTCAATAAAAGCAAAAGAGCAAATCATCTTTATCAGGTGGACACTGCTTCCTTTTAAATCCCAAATTCACCGATTCAGTGGCTAGAGTCAGTGAAACTAGCAATGTTAGGTAGGGATAAAAGGGAACGGGTGGCTAAAGGGTTTCACTCGTGGGTTCCTAAAAGGAGCAGGGCTATTCAATGTCAGTAGTTGGCTGCAGAAACTTACTTCTCCTGCAGTGCTGGTAGAAATAGATATGAGGTCATCTAAAGCATGGGGGCTCTTCTCACCCAGGTCAGCTGCAAATTCACAGCTTTGCATTTAGTTCCCTGAGCCTGCTCCTGGGACAAGAGCAATTTCCCAGCAGTATTTGCAGTGAGATGAGAGGTTCGTAAGTTGCTTGGCCTCTAACTGGCTCAAGTGTTAACTGAGTTCATGCTCTGGGCAAGTCAGGGACCAGCTTTCCTCAAACAAAAGGGTGAGGGCAGGGGAGAGGGAAGTCCTTCTGAGGAGCTTCCACTCTGTAAAATGCTCCTGAATGGGCCCCCACTCTCACATGATTTGGGCACTTGGTGTGAAGGTAAGTAAGGCCTGACAAAGCTCATGCTACAGTATCAAGCTCATGTTTTAGAGTCAAAAATAAGTACTGGCTTCATTTCCATGTTCCCTTATCACTAAATCCCTGGCTTCAGCCTGGCACTGGCCACTGAATGGCTCCCTTTGCCAAGATTGGACGTAAGTAAGAAATTATGTTTAAGAACAGGATAATGAGATTACTAAGATGCCACAGGTGGGATAAAATATTGTGAGCCCCTCTGAAATGCTCCCAAAGGGCTACTTTACCCATACCTGCTTGCTCTCCACCTCTCATCACACCCATCTCCCCAGCTCAGCTGGTTACTACGTGAAGTGTGGTGCTGTGTGCTAGTGACTAGGACATGGTGGCTGCTGGCAGAAAGGATGTCATTTCTGCTGTGTTAACTGCACTTCTTGTGTAACCAGCAGCCTACAGCCGTGTATCTGGGGGTCATGTCACTTTGCAGTTAACTGATGAATGGATGTCAAAGAAGTAACAAGAAGAGCAGTCTGACCTTCTACTCAATTCCCATGCTAACCACATCATCACAGTATCATTAGATGCTATACCTAAGCCATACTCCTCTTTCCATCTTGAGAAGAACTCTACTTTCTTGTGAAGTTGAGCAGAAAATATCAACATATGAAACCATGTGTTCAGATGCCCTGAAAATTATGACCTTTGCATCTAAGCTCCCTTTTTGTGCTTTTTCTAAACCTGCTCTTTAAAAATTAAAGCTATCTTTTATGTGTCCATGAAGGCAAAGCTCCAGTGATTTGGTCCTGCAATCAGCTGACATCTTCCATGTGGTGATTGTCTTACTACTCATTACAGTTTCTGTTTGAGCATCCAGAACGGAATGTTACTTTGAATCCTGTTCCTCAAACTGTGACTCACTTATGGGTTCTTATCACACCAACTCACTCATCAGGGCTATAGAAGTAAAGGTTAGAAGCCAGAGACAATTAACAGCTCAGGCCTCAATTTAGAGTGAGATGGCACAGAACTGGATGTTCCTCAGATGACACCTCTACATAAGACTCCATAGGTCTCATCTCTAGCCAGATTTTGCAAGTGTGTCCTGCCAAAACGCTTCCCTACTCTCCCAGCGCTGGAGAAAGGACTGGACTTGAAGTTAGGAAGATCCAAGCCTTTTTGTGGCAGCCTTTACTAGGACATCCATTCCAGCAATATTAATTACTGAACACTTTTCTCTTGCTCAAAGGAGGGCAGAGTTCTTACTGCCTTCAGGGAGACAGTTGTAGTCCTAAGGTGAAATAGGCTGAGTCTTTGTATTCACATGGTTGCTTCTTTCAAAGAACCTCCTATCCAAAGGGAGGCTATTACTATCTCTCATTTTCAGAAACACAGATTTTATAACCCGAGGTTTGAAGGACACTCGCAGAGACTAGGACATCTGCTTCAAACAGGATGTTCTTGAAAGTCTCTTCCCTTAAGTCAGACCTCTAGGCTTCCAATGATTTGTTTTTAAATCTGCCTATTGGTAAATCTTTCCGTTCCTCTGCTACATAGAATCATGGGACCATTTTATGCCAAGCCTTCCCCTGTGGCTGGCAGCAGTAGTGAAGTTCAGGTGTAAAACAGTACCAAACAGATGAGTTTATCTCAACAATTCTAGCTGGCAGAAGTAAACTGCAGGAAGAGCATGGATGTTGTTTAGCACTTAAACACAGCTGCGTCTCTGTACTCAGGTGTCTATGCTCAGGGGTGTGCTAAAGTTCATATACTTGCAAGCCTTCCACTTTTTTTTTGGTGTGGACAAGTTTTTGGCACATGAGGAGGCCCGTGCCTAGGAGTTTGTACATGTGGCAGCAGAACCTTGCGTGTGCTCATCTCAGCTAATGACAAAGAATCACTTTGATTAAAGCTCTTCTTAACATTTGAGAGCACATTTTCCTGGATATATTAAACTGTGGTCAAACATCATCCACATGCTTTGCAATGGCCTCATTAGAGAGGAGGAAGAAATGATGAAAGCTTTGAGCTAGAGTGAGGGTGTGTCAGGCCTTTGGATCTGGGTGTGTAAACAAGGGTACAACAGATTTTTTGAGTATAAACTCTGCAGACCTATAAGACTAAACTCCTGTGACATATTTATGTTTCCTCATACACAAATCACATTGACTCTCACACTCCCCTATCACGCGGAGTCACCGGACTTCAAACGGAGCGGAGGAGGCAGCTGGATTCACTAAACAACATCTTGGGCACTATGAACGTGTGCCAGATAATAAGGGGAGAATCGCAATTAAAATGTCAAACTGTATCACATTTCCATAACAAAGTCAGCAAGGATTTCCCTCTCTGTGCCTTTCCTTTCTGTTTAACTTGTTTAGGGAGCTGCTCTTTCCATGCTGTGGTTTTCAACCCCTGCAAGACATACGAGGGACATTGTTCTTGTGATATTTGCTTCCTTCATGAGATAATTTGTTGAACACTTGAGTAAAACTGTGTAACAGAAGGAGGCAAAGTTGTCTCAGAGGAAACTATTTAAAACCTCGTGCTCAGCATGATGCCTGCTCTGCTCTTTGCTCTCTGCTAATAATACCTCCACGTTGTTCTCTGGAACTTGAAGCGTTTTCTGAGCACTTACAAGGTATATAAAGATGATCTGTGTATGAAGCAAATGAGGGAAATTTTAATGTGAAATCCAGTGTTGCACAGGCTCACTCTCAAGACTATTGCAGATGTTGTCTTCGACCTTTAAACCCCAGTTCCAGGCAAAAGATTGAAGCTGTGTTAGGGTTGTCCAAGACTTGGATAAAAATGGAAACTATGGGGAGTTTCAAGTGTTTGGCAATGATAAGAACCACTTTGGACCTAAAAATTAGTATCTCTATCCAGTGTCCATCTTTGGCCCACCTGGAAGTAATGTGATGACTTGCCAAATAGGGAGGAACTAGACCCTGAAACAGGAAAGAGAAAATTAAACATGGACCAGATATCATCTACTTGGAGAAAAAATGCTTCCCAGGCAGATTTTACTGCAAATACTAAACCGAGTGACCATTTGTACAATGTCTCAAGGCTATTAGTGCTGTGAGCATTATCAACTGTTGTTTAATGATTGCTGTTACATTTGACATGCAACTGAGGACCAAGTTGGAGGTTGCTTCCCATAGCAGCTGGCTCTTGTCCTTTTGAAGAATATCTCAAGTTCTGAGCCAGCCCTTTCTGACCTCCATAAACACATCCCTTGCTTTTATATACTGTAATAAAGGAGGCTACACTCTACTTTGCCTGGCTGTGGCTGCCCTGGCTTTGCACAAGCACATCCAGCAGCTGGGTGTAAGTTTGAACTCTGGGGTTCCTGCAGCAGCATCATCTGTGAAGGAGAGTGTGGAAACAGATGCTACCGGATAATGTCTGAAGCCACTGAAGCTGCCTCCCAGCTAGGAAGCCCCAGGCAGACAGCAGCCCATGTTCCCAGGCATCCTGAAGGCTACGGACTTGCTGAGGAGAGTGATTTATAAGGATTTGATGCAGTGTTTCTTCTTCATAGAGGAAAAATTGGAAGTAGCGTTCAGACCTTTTTGTGGTAGAGGACCATGGAAGCCCTCCATGGTGGTGTGTATTATCTCCCACTCACTCCTTCTGTGGCCCTGTGAAATCCTTCCCCCACCTGTGACCAAGGGAGGAAAACACCATGAAAGGGGAATGGCCTGTTAAAGAAGAGGAGCAAGATCTCTCCACGTCACTTGAATGGGTATCCTGTTGCAGAGAAACCTTTGTGGCATCTTGTGAGCTCAGCTATTCAGCCAAAGGGGAGAGGAAGTGGTTAAAATGGAAGTGAGATCTCTGTTCTGCTTTCATCCCAGTGCTGCAATGGACTCACTTGAAAGAGTGATAGGCTCTGTGTAAAACAAACTCTACCAGGCGAGTCTGCACCATTCCTGCCATGGCGACGGCCTTCTTCTCCATCCTCCCTGTGCACACAATCTCTCCATACTTACCCATCTGCTCTGGTTTTCTGCTTCTCTCTAAAGCAATTCAGGATCACCCACAACATTTTTATGGGGTTTCTCTGTGGAGTTCAGTCCTCAGTTTAGAGATACCCTTTTTGGGTTTTTTTTGGTTGGGACTCTTTCTTTATGCAAAGTGTAAACTCATCAATATTACAGAATTTTAGAATTGTCAGAGTTGGAAGGGACCCAGAAGGATCATCGAGTCCCACTCTGATGTGAATGGCCCATACAGGGATCAAACCCACGGCCTTGGCATTATTAGCACCATGCTCTATCTTTCAAAGGACCCCACAACTACCTGTAAGTAGATTGTAACTAACATGACAACTTGCCTTTCCACCCACTGCCTCCTCCAGCATTTTAACATCAGATTTATCCTTGCAGAGGTGATGGAGCCCCTTTCCATGATCCGTGCATGTTCCCATGCTCAAGTTCAACCAGATGTCAATGACCACACAGCTGTAGCAGTCCAGGACTCAGCTGGCCTGACAGGACATGTTTCTTAAGTAGCCCCTTGTCTTGGGTTTATGATGTTGTATCCCATATTGCCTGCCCTGTGCCCAGGCATGATTCTTGTGCCTTTCTGTGCCTTTAAAACAGGATGTGAGAGAAAGAAAAGAAAGGCCAGATGAACTTCTCAAAGCAGTTCTGGGCTCCAAAGTCACTCTATCTGCTCTGCTGGCTTCTGCTGCTGTAGAGCAGAGGAAAGCACCTTCTGGCTTTTTCCCAGCTCTCGGCTCCTTTTCTCAGAAGACACAGACGGAGAGCTGAACTTTCTTTTTCCCTGGGGCTTTGGCTTCTTCTTCTTTTCTTCTGGAACTGTGCAACAACACCAAAACATCATCCAGGAGGCCCGGAGGGACCTACGCTGAGAACTCCAGCTCTGGGAAGGAGA